>JAZGTK010022332.1:0-10303 GCA_036877625.1 Ambastaia sidthimunki | reverse complement strand
GCAGAAATAAAAACACTTGAATCAGTTTTATTTGTAAAATCCTTCACAACGACATCAAGAAAAAGATCAAATAGACTCTCTGCCTGTCTGTCTTTGTCTCCATTTCAGCATTCATCTCTTGTGGTGAACGTCTTCGGTTCTGTTGTAAACGCTGCTTCATGTCTCTTTAGCATTCAGCTGTGTGCTCGTGTGTATCCTGGCATGTCTTTCACACCAGTGGAGGGCGTTCCACAGCCCCAGAGTCTTTTCACAGGCTGCTGTGACCTCCTGACCCCTGCTGAGTGCTGTCTCTCCAGTGTCTGCCTCCTCTCCAGGTCTTTGGGGGTCAATGGCCACTCCAGTGTCCCGCTCTGACCACAGAGGAACTAATGGAGACAAACATCATCCACATGTTTCTCTAGTAAGATGAAAGAGACTTTTACAACATGCTTTAAAAACTTTATATCCTCTAAATAGTCTTCCTGTAGTTCAATTGGTAGAGAATTGTGTTAGCAGTGCAAAGGTTGTGGGTTCGATCCCAGGGAACACAAGTACTGATAAAAAAAAATTTATAACTTGAATTCACTGTAAGTCGCTTTGGATAAAAGCATCTGCCAAATGAATAAATGTAAATACTAAATCAGTAAGATGACTGCCCAGCTAACTGAAGCGTTCTCAGAATGTTCTTTAAAAATTCTTATCAAAAAACATTCTGGCAAACGTTAGTAGAACATTTTTTAACATTATATATTATGTTTTTAAAAAACTTATTCTTATAGTGTAAAACATTTTTTGCTGCCTTAAATATGTTTTAGTTTAATCAAATTGGCTATACGAGTCAACTTTCAACTTTAAATTTTGACTGGTGTTGAGTTGTTGCCTAAATTTTTTTTAAATGTTTAAAAAAAAATTTAAGTTCAACCTATTTTGTTGATGTAAAAAACATGTTGTCAAAGTTAATGTAAAAATGTTGTCATGACTTATTGATCATATTTTTTTACAGTGTAGTGGAATGTTTAAAAAAACAATATCTAAAAAAAATCTAAAAAAATCAGGCATCCTAGAACATTCATAAAACATTTTAAACGTTTTTGTTAACGTTCTCACAGCCTACAGTTGTTAGCTGTTACTTTTTTTAATAGGAAAATAAAATAATTTGCATATTACATATTTTACTTTTATATGTTTCACTTTGCTTTTCTTTAAACCCTTTGAAAGATGTTTTTAAAGATATAATCCATAAAAAAGCAACAATCCACGCTGTGCCTAAGAACACTCTTAATTGTGCTAAAATCGCTGTACGTGCCCCAGCAATTATGATGATTGCAAGCACCATTAAGAATACAACGTTTTTTAAGTAAAACGTGAGTGTTTGTGGCTTCATGTAGCGATAAAATGTCTTGTCAGTGATTGGATGAAATGTCTTGTCAGTGATTGGTCAGTTTGTAGGATGCTGTGAAGGTCAACACACAGAACATTAACTGTGTGAATGACTGTGTCCTCGTGTGAGGAAACCACAGGTCAAGCAGATGCGGAAAGTGGCTGGATCGGATTTTATAAGAAAGAGGCATTTTTAAAATCCTTTTACTGTGTTTTAGGACCACTGGCCCTTTTATAGATGTTGTATTCCAAAACATTCCACTAACAGCCTAAGAATAATATTTTTGATATATATGATATACTGGATATATAACGTTCCACTAACGCTACTGCAAGAATGTTTTTTGATAACTCTGAGAAAATAAGATAGCTTGAAAGATAAGATCAAAATATATGACAAAAAAAAATAATGAAGGATTTTCTTAACGTTTCTCTGTCATTTGTCCTCAGATTTTGCAGGTGTGGATCCTAAAGGCTGAAATCTCGGCCGCCTACCCTCAACTTATTCTTTGGAGGTGAGTTTGGTGGGGATGGAGGGGGTCTTTTCTTCTGTTACTTCCCATCATGCTTTGCTTCCTCTGTGCCTTGTGCCAGGCCTAGTTTAAATCTGCCAGTTCTATTGCTTCATTCATGCTGTCATCATGATGTCATTCACTCATTCATCTGTCACGATTCATCCCGTCATCTCTGGCATTATGTCTTACAGTCGCTGTCACTTATCAAGGGCTATTTCATCCGCTGTCTCTCACTATTTCTGCTGATGCTCTTTCAGCGTCATGTGTTCATCTCACAATATATTAAAGAGAATTCATGATTAGTTTTTATTTTTGGCACCTAATAACGTTCAATGTTCACCTCTTCCTTCTATTAAATTAAAGGAATACTGCAGCCAAAAAGAAAATTCATTTCAAACTTAAAATCATTACTCGCTTTGGACCTGTATGACTTACTTTCTTCTGTGAAACACAAAAGCTGTGAAACACTTTTCAAAAATAACTAATTTTTTAGCACCGTATTCGTTTCATTAAAAAGGTCTGAACGTCACGTGTCTTATATTGCAGATCTCCTCATGCCATTAAAGAGCTTTTAAAGAGCTGAGAGAAGCAAAACACACTATTCTTCTGAGTCACATCTACAGTATTCAATGCTAATGCTTTAGTTAATCTGGTTCACAGAATTAGTCTGAATGATCAGTTAGCGATTTTAGTTATTTGATGTCACAGGGGTTAAAAGCCCACTAAAGACTTTAAAAATAGTGACTTCAACAATATTTTATATAATGTTTCAGTCTAGTTATATTATATAACATGCTGAATAAGTCAGAAGACATATAAAGCACAAGTTGTTTGTTTTACTGATGATACTTTTGTGGTGATTTTGGAACTGAAACCTTCTGTCCTTATTAAATCATATAAATTCAGTCATTGTGGATTGGGAACAGCTTGAAGCAAAGTGAATGATCACCAAACTTTCCTTTTTAGCCCCACTATAAAACTGTCCTTTAAAATGTCATTGTCTCTTTTGCCGTTTTTCATCTTTTTGTAATTTGACGTCTTTGTTGTAGCGATGCTAGTGCCTCTCGCTCAGCTCCACAATGTAAGTATAATTATGCCACAATTACTTATTCATCATTCTGCCAAATCCTGCCAATAGCCATGTGGTAGCAGCCCTCAAATATGAGAACCAGCTCGGCCTCAAACAAACGCTCCCTTCCAAATTGGAGCTAGTCTGCCCCGGGGGCTCAGAAATATAGGAAGGGAAAGTCAGGCTACACTTTACAGTGGACTCCAGAGCTGCTCCTTCAGTGAAGTAATTAGGTCTTATTCTTCAGCGCACAATGGAGGCTTTTCTGTGCAGTGGGTAACAGTTGCAGGTTGGATCCGGCCGTCTTTTTTTCCTAGATCTACGGTTTCTCTGGGTAGATGCATGGATGCAGGAAGTGGGTATTTAGTGTGCATTCAGGGGTTGGTCCGGTGCACAATAAAACTGAAATTAGAGAGCGAGAGCGAGAGCCAGCTGTGACACAGGTCGCCTTGTTCAGACACATGTGCATAATGGATCGGTTTCATTCCACAGTCATCGCATTTGCACGGAAAAGGAGGAAGTGAGAGAGGGAGCGAGCGAGCGAGAGAGAGAGAACAAATGGGCATGGCTGTTAAATTAAGTGTGGAATGAATGCATTATGAGCTATTAGGGTACAGATAAGAGGTGTCCTAAAAAACACAGGCGCATAATTGTAAATTCTGATGCTGGAGTGCATTCAAGCCCGGGGCTGGATTTTGGAATGGAACGCGGGGTTGTTGGGGTGACAGCTTTGTGAGGTGGGGGCAGAAGGGTGGCATAAGCTTTTTTCTCCAGCATTTAGGTCAGATTTTACCTCTAGTCTTTATTCCATCTGGCCATGTTGCTCTAGTGAAGGTGCCCAGAGCCACAGGGTGGCACTTTGGCATTTTCTGGAGTCACATACCCCGTCGAGTAGAGATCAGCCCAGCGTGAGGTTTTCCTTTCTTAGTGCAACTTTAAGACAGTGTTACCTCTCAGCACGCCTCTCTCTGTCTTAATAGGTAAGCAGCCCACTCTCGCACCCGCGTTTGAGGTGTTTTCTCTGTGTAGCCGGTGTTCTCCGGGGAACTGCAGCCTGAATGGATTAGGCCACGTTTAGACAGATGACTGCTGGCGAGCAAAGCTTTAAATGTATTAATCCCCCTCTTATCAAGCAGGAAATGATGAATCGCGTGAGCCAGCTACAGGCCAACCTCTGCTGTCGTTTGAACAGAATCAAAGCTTTAAATCACCCATTGCTGCACCTGGCAACGTGTGCGTGTGTGTGTGTGCGTGTGTGTGTGCGCGTGTGTGTGCGTGTGTGTGCGTGTGCTGTGTCCTGTTTTAAAGTGATTTAGCAATGCTATGATGGGGTGAGGGAGGTTAGGAAATGAGTATGAAAACTAAATTAAGAATTCTACACAGGCTTTAATAAATAGAATCGCTGAGTCGGGAAACTTGCACGGCTGTTGTCACGCCGCATTCAGTCTGATAAATTCCCCCGCGGCTGCGAATCAGGAACTGCAGTCAATCAATGCGTTTTACAGCCTCTTTTTCATATGAATTAGGTGCTTTATGGCCCTGTCTGGCACCTGTACTCCATTTCTCAATGCCCTTGCCCCGCACTTCAGTACTCACTTCCAAAAAGAGGAACATCAGCAGTCCGATTGCTCCCTCCGAGGAGGCGTCGAGTTGTTTCTCGTTTATCATTCATGGCTTCAGGTTAGCATCCCGTCTGCATGGCGGATAAACTGTTACCACGTAGCATCTGAAGCACATGTGAAGCTTTGGAAAACAATATGGAAGGTTTGTTAGTAGCAAAACAATCTCAAGTGCTTGACCGCTGCTTTGTGTTTTATTTATGTTGCAGGTCGGACGGTTCTTATTGTGACAACTTGCCCCGCATAGCGTGATGTCATGAAGCTATTAGAGCTAAAAGGGAAACATGGTCAGTGTCTTTTGTTGCTGCCACAAATGATGTAATTATTTAAAAGCTAAAAACGTTTAGATGTGTGACTAATGCTTATACAGGAATTGACGTGACCGCTAGCTCTGGTCTCCCCATTCCTGCAAAAACTTCAGTTTTCGTATCCAGAATCTGGTCCATCTGAGTTTTTTATAAAATACAACTTTTTTTCAGGAGCTTAAAGGCTGTGATGTATTTTCATCTCTTAAAAGTCATTGCCAAAAGGAAATGAAAATATCTTAAAGGCAGTGAGACCCGAGTTCTCTGATACGGCCACTTCAAACAGGACATTGGGAAGCAAATTTACAGTGTGTCCTGGGTCTTCAGATATTATTTGGAGTCTTAAGAAAAGTAACATTTGGCAAATTCATCGGATATTACGAGTTGTACCAGATTTGATTTATATTTTAAAGATTGCTGCTGTATTTTACTGTGCCTGTCGGATTAGCATTGTGTAATTTAAACCTTTCAAAATACACCCGGGCTCATCTGTTAAACTGTCTGTTGTGGCATTTAGAAGTGATGGTTTGATGATTTTCCTCACAAAGCATCAATCAAATTTAAATGTCAAGACTTCACGGTGAAACTCAATGTCACTTATTTCATTTTATAAAGTTAGCAGCAGCCTCTCTGTAATTTTTAAGTGCCAGAACTTTTCTCCTGATGGTTTAATGGTTCCTGTGGACGCATTATTGAATTTGCACATTTAATCATGTTTACACACCATTAATCAAATGCCATTTCGATGCAGTTTCGTGCCAATACAAACCAAACATACATAAAGGTGTTCAGAACAATCAATATGTTTGAATGACTCACACCCAGCTAACAGGGAATGTTCTCAGAACGTGGGCTAACATTTTCTAAAAGTTCTCTTAAAGTTATCATAAACGTTCTTGCAGTAACAATAGTACAACTTTTTAAGCACTTGTTATCATGTATATCAAAAACGTTTACAGAATTAAAAGTTACAGAACTAAATAATGTTCTTACAATCACGCAATAATGTTAATTTAATGTCTGAAAAACTGATGCTTTGAACATTCCTAGAACATTCAAAATACCATTTTTAACATTTTTGTTACTCAATAGAAATGGAAAAGATTTTATTTGGGCCGTATTTGCTTCAGATGTAAATAGAGAAATTTGTGGAAAAAAGTCTCTAATAATAATTTAAATATTTCTGGTTTAATTTTCTTTGTTAATATTATTTAAAGTGTTACAGGCTCTCTTACAGCATTTCTTACTGCAGAGAGGAAGTTTGGTGTCTGTTTGCTAAGTAAGTAGGACAGTAATTTATTTATTCAGTATTAAAGGATTTATCATTCTGTGTGACGTTTATCTCAGTTTAAGGTGTGTGTGCCTGTGTACTTCAAGATAATTTCATATAATCTCTTTATCTGTTCTGTAGTTTTTGTCTCTCAGTAGGTTGTTTATGTCTCTGGGGTTGGATTTATTAAACATCACCTATATCATAGCTAAATTCTCCTCTCTGATCAATAAAGCATCTGTCAATCAATCTATAACGTAATATTGTTTCAGCATTTTACCCACAAGTTCTAAATGAGCGATTTTCATTAAAGGCCAGACTGCATAAAATATAGAGCAGTATTGACTTCTGGGCTGCAGTGAATTTTAATACGTCCCACTCTGCATAAGGCTCAGGGGATTGTGGGTAAATTTGCGGCCACTGGAGACTGCACAGAAACGAGAACCCCATTTGAATGTGTGGAGGTCACAGGAAACATTTGCAAATTATCTCAGCGACGCGTCTTTCCGATCTCCGTGCAGATACTGGAAAACCAATCTGGCCTGCTGATTGGTATCTTATCTGCACGCGCTTGGGAAATGTTCGCAGTTTGGTGCAGGGACAAAAAAATTATCCTCCGCTTCTCAAAAAGACATTAAGACTCGCAAACGAAAGTGTCTTTGAGTGATTTCTGCTGTAATATAACATTTGGAAAAGCATGAAAAATATGACCGTCTCTACAACCACAACCTCAGGAGAAGCTATGAGATGAATGAGAAACATAGTCTGTTTTGACAATCTGTAGCCTATAAGAGATGCAAGACACTATATACTAACACAGCTAACAATTTTAGGTTGTAAGAACGTATCCCTAACTGTTAGGTAACAATTACATTAAAAAGGTATCCTGAATGTTCTTTGAATGTGCAAAACATTCAGTTTTTACGCATTGTATTTACGTTATTGCTTGGTTAAAAGAAACTTAAACTTTTTTAAATCAACCTTTTTAAAGATTCCACTACCAGCTTAGGAAAAAGTTTTTAATATAGTAAAGTATATAGCATTAAAAAATGTTCTACCAATGTTACTGCAAGAACTTTTTTGAAAACGTTAGCCAACGTACTGAGAACGTTCCCTGTCAGCTGGAGAGTGCTTGTGCGTCAACCCCATCCAGAGGCCCAAAGACATTTTCTCCATTGTGCTGTTTTGTCTTTGTTTACATTCTGCGCTGCTGTGTGAGTTTCTTTCTTAAGTCACTGCAGCTCAACCCAAACAAACTTGACTTAAATTTCAGCTTGGAGATGAAGTATTTACATGCTTTGTTCTTCAAAGCGGCTGCTGTACAGACAGGCTGTGGGCAGTGTTGACTCTGTTGCTGTTATCCGTTTGATGAATGCGGCTGCCGTTCTGGGCTTTACCTTCCTTCGTGCGGGGCCTATTGATCAGGGCCGTGGCAATCCAGTGCCTGCACAGGATTACTGTCTCCACCGTTAGTCACAATCAATGGCTCAGAGACAGCCACGGCTACAGTGTCCTACAGGAGACAGAGTAGCTTCACTTTTTGTTTATTAAACTACCCAGCCTACAGAGAACATTCTCAGAACATTGGCTAAAGTTCTCTCAAAGTTGTCAAATAAAAGTTCTTGCAGTAGCATTAGTAGAACATTTTTTACGTTATATATGTCATATATCAAAAACGTTATTCTTAAGTAGTTAGTGGAACTTTTTAAAAATGTTACAGAATTAAAAAATGGATACAATAAAAAAATGAATAAAATAATTAATGATTTAAAAAGTGTTTGAATGACGTTAGGGTTTTTAAAACGTACTACTAACTACTTAAGAATAATGTTTTTGATACATATCATAAACAACATTAAAAAAAGGTTATGCTGATGTTACAGCAAAAACGGTTTTGATAACATTTTTTGATAATGTTCTGAGAACGTTCCCTGTAAGCTGCGTAGCCTCAAATGTTTCTCTTAAAATAAAGAAGGAAACATAAACCTAAACACGATTGAGGTCATTGTTGACATCATAATAATATATGAAATAATGTGCTTTGTTTTGAAGAATTTAATTTCATGTGGAAATGTTTGACCTTGTGATATCAGAGTGAGCGTATGGTGTCAGTTTTGATTACAGCCGGTGACACATCTGAGATCTCATCTAAACTCCAGAGGAGACCCATGCGAGACATTGTGGTTTAGCAGGAACGTTTGAAAAATTAATGAAGTATCGCGTGTGATTTTTCTACCAGTTTAAATTAGGCAAATGTTTTCTGCTTTACTTGAGAACTGGAGCAGATAACATCTGATAGAACAAACGGTTTTAAGAACACAGACGTGAAGCGACGCCAAAATATTTTCTCGTATCATTAATCACATCAAACTTCCAAAATGGCTGATTTTAAGTTTTGAAATATAGCCAACAAAATGAGCCGTGCTGTATTTACTCCATACATACTGTATGTTTCAGATGATATGAAGATGCTCATAATGATAACTAGACCTGACAAATCACTCAGAGTTCATTTCACTGAATGCATGATCAAAAGTGAGAGTTTATTGTGTTTAGGATTATTATGGGGTGGACAGAATAGCAGACAATGCTGTTCAGTCTGATCCTCTTCAACCCTATTTTAAATGCAAATGAGGAGTGTTTATCGGAGCTTCTTTGCCTGTTTTGTGGCAGTGGGTTGTTGACCTTAAGGAAATGGAAATTTGCCATCGCTGAAGCGGGAGCCATCTGCCCTCCATCTGCAAAACAGAGGGAGAGATACAGTATCCGTATCCCTGAGAGAGACGGACAGAGAGATTAGACCTGTCTAATCAGAATAATGTTATTAGACTTGCAGAATCAAGGTAATTTTGTTGGACTGATAACCCTTGTTACTGTCTAAAAACACTGTTAGAAATATGCAAAACCATTTTAGCCTGGAGCTTTAAATCCAAAGAGATCCAAACTTATTTGAGCAGATAAGATTAAGGGCAGGACAGGCAATCGTTACCAGATACAGTTTTTGTTATGCTGGTCTCTTTACATCCTCATAGCACTTACTAAGTAAAGTGGTATAAATATATTATACATTTATCTTCTGTGGAAACCACAGAACTGTAAAATTTGATCTGAACGCAATGATAGGATGTATTACTTGCCAGTCAAACTGTATTTGCATACCGCTGCTCACTATTGGAGGAGGTGTGGCTTAGGAGGCGTGGCTCTAAACGGAGGGTGGGATCTTTTGCCTTTTGCTTTTAAAGCTAAAATGCCTTTGCTAGTGTTTCCGGAATTGCCTACCGACCCTTTAAGCAAAAATATGGAATTGCCGGTAGATTCCAGAGTTCTCAGAGAATAAGCAGCTCATTGACTTCTGTTCTATTGATCCACTTGACCTCTTACTTTTCCACATTCCTAATCCTGCTTTTTGTGATATCAGCTTCCAAATGATTGACTATGTTCTTTGTTCCCATTTAATTCAAACAAAGTGGAAAACAAAGAGAAATATTCCAATGAAAGCTTCCCGTTGTGTGAGGTCGCCTGCCAATCAATGAACGAGTTCTTCGGAATCTGTGACTGAATCTGTGTGTTATTTTTAAGTTGTTAGGGAAACGTTTTAAGAACATTACAGAATTTATGTAACTCATTCTGTTACCCTTGTAGCAGGAGTCTGCCAGGATATTTTTGTATTGTCCACTTTGACATGTATAATAAGTGTAAATAGGAGTTGGAACACAATGAGAAACCGGAGTCACTTGTTTGTCCGTTCACAGCTGCAGCTCATAATTGGATCTGGAGCGAGTGACACTTTGATTGTAAAAAATACATCTGGCCAGCTGTCAGCATCTGTGATCTCCATCTTCATTCTGTGCCCGTTACTCATAAATTAGCCACCAGACATGAAAAGAAGCTCTTTAATGAGACGAATGCTTGGTTTAAAAAAACAGAGCATGAATCGTTTCTGAGACCCAACCCAGACCTTCATTGTTCAGCATGGTGACTGGTTTACTGGTTTAGCTATGTCTCTTTAAATATATGCTGTCAATGATGGGGTGGAACAGGCTGATAATGAATTAGAGTGTGTGTGTGTGTTTGTGTGTGTCTACCATTGCGGTAAAAAAAACAAATAGCCCCACAAGGATTTCACACACACCTACATTGTGGGGACCACAATGAAAGTCTTCAAT
>JAZGTK010022331.1:0-10303 GCA_036877625.1 Ambastaia sidthimunki | reverse complement strand
GCTTTGTATCTCTCTTTGTGACAGACAGTGTTTGTAATTGGGTGTCTGCTCTGCTGGGCAGACAGCTGTTGCCTTGCGAGGCTGCTGTCGTGTCCCAGCTCTGAGATGCATATCACAGCATGAAGAAGAAACCACAACATCACAGCAGACATTAACCATGTTACTCTCAACACATACACATAATCCATGAGACAGGACAATATCACTCACTGGAATGTGGCCAAAGCTGCCAAGCAGTGTTTTGTGAACAGGTTAACAGAGCCTGAGACTCTTATCTAAAATCTATATTATCTGGTCTATATAATTTATCTTATCTGATCTAATGTGAGGGTTGCAGTTTTAATTATTTATCAATATCCTTTATAATGAACAAAACATTATTTTTAATTTTAATTGTTGATGACGGGAAGGACAGACATTCGATGCATTTTAAATGACCTACTTGTCATGCTGTCACGTAGGATAATTTTATATTAGTAATAGTCATAATTGTATATCTAGTAGTTTAATTACACAGTCCATTCATAATAATAAAGTGTAATCCTCCTTTAATCTGAATGTTAAAAATCTAAGATGCCAAAAAAATGTATCCTCAAACATAAAAATGAATATTCAAAACAATGAAACATGTAACATGCATTTCAGATGAGCAGAGTAGACCTCCAGACAGATTATCTCCACACTTCACACTCCCAGGCTGATGTTTCTTTTGATTTAACTTAATCAGAATTGCAGAATTGACTATCGTAAGACTTCATCCTCTAATTAAGCTGTAATGTTCTGTAGCTCAGTGCTGTGCTGCAGATAAGCAGGGACTGTCTGCAGGGAAAATCTTGTCAGTCAGACCTAGATGGGCTTCTCACAGAGTTGTTCTCAGTTCAATCACATGCTGAATTACAACAGACAAGAGAGACTGTGAGAAAGAGAGAGGGGCAGATTTCCCTTTCAGAAGGATGCTGATGCGTTTTGTGAGTAGATTCTGACTCTGTCTTTGTTTTGTCTCTCAGATGGCTACACCACAGATGACATTGAGTTTTACTGGCAGGGTGGGAGTTCTGTGACGGGTGTGGATAACATAGAGCTGCCACAGTTCTCTATCATTGACTACAAGACTCTGTCTAAAAAAGTCGTGTTTGCCACAGGTACAGTGTGTTCTCTGCATATTCATCTGATGAATAGCTTTCTGTTCAGATGAGTCAGATCTCCTCGGCCTTTCAGAGCTGCGGCAGTGTTACCTTCAGTTCAGTTGAGGTCAACAATTCGATGCTAAATTGCCCAAGTGGCTTATTTGTGTAATACTTGTAATACTGTTTTGATGCAAAAGTAAAGGGTCCATAATCGTTTCGTTTGAGGCTAATAATAGACTGACCAAAGACCTCATTTGAATGTCTTGTTATTTTTAAAGCATTTGGTGTTAAATGTACATATATGAAGGATGGTTTTCATTTGACAAGCAATTTTTTTTATTACTTGCTTCAGGGTCGTATCCTCGTCTGTCTCTTAGTTTTAAGCTGAAGAGAAACATTGGATATTTCATCCTTCAGACCTACATGCCTTCAACCTTAATCACCATCTTGTCCTGGGTCTCCTTCTGGATCAACTACGATGCCTCTGCAGCAAGAGTTGCGCTAGGTGTGTGTGTCTGTGTGAGGTCACCCATTAATTTTCACCATCCGAACACACAATGTTCTTCTCTTAACTTTCTCCATTGCTTTTTAAAGTTACAATTTAAACATATTCTAATTGGTTAATATTAATTCTCTTTAGGAATCACCACTGTTCTGACAATGACCACAATCAACACTCACCTTAGGGAGACGTTACCCAAGATTCCTTATGTGAAAGCTATAGACATCTATCTGATGGGCTGTTTTGTCTTCGTGTTCCTGGCCTTGCTCGAATATGCTTTTGTCAACTACATCTTCTTCGGCCGTGGCCCACACTTGCAGAAGAAAGTGGCAGAGAAAGCTGCCAAAAGCAACAATGAGAAGAGTCAAATAGAGAGTAACAAAGTTCAGGTGGGCATCGATACACATGCATATATCTCTCTACAAAATGTTGAAAGGATGCGTGTTTTTATTTTTGAAAGTTGTTGAATAACTAACCTTTAGCCTTTTCTTTTCAACCTTTAACTTGAATCTTTTTTCATTTAGAATGGTCTTTTCTTGAAGATATATCAGCAATAACAGTTGTCTCTGACTTTATTTATGTCTTTCTATATTAATAGATGCTGCATTACATACATGTTGTTGGCTATTATGCCATTATAGAAACTTAATTTCTGTAGGAAAAATTACTTAGTGCACCTTTTTTTCCTGTTTTTATTTATCCCTTTTGTCTTCTTATAAAGGTTGACATTCACGGTAACATTCCCCTGATAAACCTTGACCTGCGTCTTAGTGGGGCAGAGATGCTTGGTGCTCTTGGGGATCCAAGGAACACCATGTTCTCTTACGACAGTGCCAGCATCCAATACCGTAAGCCCCTTACAGGTCGTGACCTTTACGGCCGGCCCACTGCTTCTCTTGAAAAGCCAATGGGACGTAAAAAGGGTCGTCTGAGGAAGCGGGCGGCTCAGCTGAAGGTGAAGATTCCAGACCTGACAGACGTAAATGCCATTGACAAGTGGTCGCGTGTCATCTTTCCCATCACCTACACCTTCTTTAATCTAGTGTACTGGCTGTACTATGTCCACTAGGGGGCAACACTAACTCAACTCAGCCATCCACGCATCAGGTCAGACTCTTAACCTCCTGTTGGTCGAGACTTTCAGTCAGACAGGACAAAGAGGTGCATTCTCTTGTGCGTTACATAGATAGCCCGTCTATGTAAATTGTTTATTAATAGATATTAAATTCTATACATGTTATTAAAATATATACAATTTAAATATGTATTAAAACATTTAGATAAGAAAGAAATCTAAGCTTATATGATTATGCAACTTTTATTGCCTAATGTCAGTTGTATAGTATACAGGTTTATTACTTTGAAAATACTTTGAAATTGCCATTGGTTTTCTGCACATTGCTTCTGTGAAATCAGCTTCATATGAGACCTGACTGCAGAGGCTTTTCATTTTTTTAAAGGGAGATGACATGCTTTCCCCTGCAAACAACATGCATGGCTGCACTGCACCTCTGTAACTTGTAACCAGGGATACCAGAAAAGAACATGAAATGTGATGTAATTATCTGTAAGGCATGATTCTGGAACAGTGTCCCCACAGGAATTACATTACAAAACAGAAGTACAATGCAGTCCAGTAGTGTAGTAAAGGACAATTTAGCCTAAAGGGCAACATTGTAGCTCAAATAATAAGCAGGTTTTTCTTAACAATTTATGTAAGCACTTTATAATTTTTTTTGCATAATTCAGCATTTCAAGCATAACTCTTCTGGTTTTCAACTCTCTAGAAATTCTGGCCTGGTTTATTTCTATTGTGTGTTACTATAACCACACAGATTTAAAAAAAACAACTGAGGATGGGCCAATGTTTTTTTTGGTAATCAACATTATCTTGCAAACAGTGCCAACCTACCTTATTTGGCATTAAACCGGGAACGTTCCTTGTATGTATTTAAAGCTCGGTTAAGACTACACCTTCAAAAATAATGTAGCTTTTGTGTCTGGGTGTGATCAGACACACTTTGCTTTAAATCAATTCTTGCGTATGTAGTATCCGGCCTAGATCTTAGACTGTATTCAGCCACATAACAAAACATAATGATAAGCAGGAATTTACAGTATAAGTGAGTTAAACATTCGCACAGTATATACAGTTGTACAATACAGCATATCAGGTATTGAAAAAATAATGATGTCATCATGGTTTTGTGTACCTTTTTATGAACACAAAAATCCTGCTTTTCATTTAATCTGGTAGTTGACTTTTCTACATTAGCCCAGAATGTAAAACTCAGACTTGATTCTATAGCAAGAGGTTACAAGAAAGAGGTTTAAGGACAATAATATGTTGCTTTTTTACGGTAGGTCTCCTTTATCCGCTATTTGGCTTAATTAAACAATTTAGGCATTGCAGTTTAACTTCCCAACACTGGTAGTAAGAATGTAGCTATGACGTAGATATGGGCATTGTTAATATATAACTATTTATATAGTGCTGGAGTTTAGTGTATTTAGCTTACATATATGCATTTAGCTTTAAACATTCACTGTGAGTTATGTATTATCCAAGCTTACCAAATGGCAGATAGGAATTAATAACCAATTTGTTTTTATTTATGGCTAAACTTGTGCCTTTAAAGAAAATAAAACATGAATTTTACAGGGTTTCACATACAACAGTGAGGTATAGTTATTCAGAACGAATTTTCACTTTTCTAGAGAACAGTGTTTAGGGAGGGGAATCATAATAACAATCAATGGGCTTTTCTAATGCCCTGCATTGATACTGTATAATCAGCTATATAATTACATAAAGTGGCATGTAAATACATCACTTGCATTGCAACACTCTATTTCAGTGACAATCTGTCTGGAAGATAATCAGCTCGGTTATTGATCAAGAGTGAAGTGATTTTATGTAGCTTTTCGTTTACTCCAGTTATCAAACTGATCTTACAAATGTATAAACAAAGCATATTCAAATTTACTCCGGTCAGAATCATCATGAATATACACACTAAAACTTAGTTTTTTTATAGACCATTTATCACACATACAAGGTGTTTTGGCCTACAACAGCAAATGCCAAATAAATCCTAATATTATTTCTGAACAGTATCTAGTTAGAATCATTAACAGTGTATGATTTCTGTAATTGCACTTATGCTATTGATCTGTGCGCTCCCATAGAGGACTGTACTGTAGGAGAATGACTGACTGAATAAATGAGATAAAGGTGCTTGTATTTGAGTGTATGTGTATATTTGAAGACTGTAAGCACAGTTGTTCCTAAGGATACTTTATTTTAAATCGCAGACATTTTAAATGAGTTCAAATAAAATCTCACCAGACCAATCGTAATGTGGCTGATTTTGTACTTCTAAGCTTTGTTGCTGTATAAACAGTAAATGTTTGTGTAACAATCAATGCTGGACACAGAACTGCGAAATGAAGCAAAACATTCTGTATGCGTTTTTAATAGTGTTAATAGTTCTTACAAACTGACTGTCCTCAGCCCTGCTGGTAACAGGGCGAATAGGTCGATCAGCCAGTAATGAGGGCAGAATTTTATGCATACTACAAAGAATTAAGAGAATTAGATTTAGCATACTTCAATGTTAATTTGCAGACTGAGCACCTAAGCTTTGACTTATTAATCAGGATTACAAATGAGTCATATGACACCTCTAACCAGTCAATTATGGCCCATAATTACAGAGCTTTCACAGGGTGAATAAAAATATTCATAGTCTTCTGAGCTCTGTGTGAATAACAGCTATCATTTCCAGATTCTTTGTGTAAAGTTTCTGTTTGCTGGCATGCAGACATTGTTTCATAATACAGACATCAAGAGTTCCTCTCTCTGAAGATATAAAGGCACAGAACCAGGGGAAAATACACTAGTTGATCTCTTCATTCCAATTGCAGCACCACCTAAAACAGAACAATGTGTTTCAGCAAAGCTGTGTGTAGTAGACACTGTTGTATATTAAAAATCCTCAATACACATTTTGTTTTTGTAGAAAGTCTGCATTACCTTATTAGCTGCCTCTAGTCCACTGATGAGTGTTTGTAGCTCCTCTTTGTTCATTTCTATGTTTGCCGATCTTGGAATTCCATTATCTTTTAAATCCAGACTAAGATTTAACAGAGGAGTGTTTAAAGCCGAAAGCTTATCGCTGGATAATGCCAACTAGAGTGAGTTGGAGAATAACAAAAAAACAAGAGGAAAAAAGCAACAGTTTAACAAATGGGTTAAAAAAAATCAATGACTAAACAGTTGATATAACTATTGAATATGAATGTGTATGTATTTGCTTGCTTCACCTTTATTTGCCAGTTGAAGTCCTGTAGCTGTGTGCTAGATATAGCACTGGTTCTGTCCACCAAAGCATGTCTGATCTCATCAAACCTGGACTGCACACACTGCAGAACAGCCTCTGCATGCGCTTTGTCTAAATCACTTAGAAGCTCCTGAACCTACACATCCATCCACACAAAAATTAATTATCCATGTGCAGTCAGGATTCATAACTGAGCAGAACTTCACATGCCCCTTTCCTATCTGAAACCCAAATATACATTTAAGAAAGTGACCCGAAATTTCTGACACTGTTTACCAATTCTCATGTCATTCCAAACCTATGATTCTATTTAAAAAAAATGTTCATACAACCTTTATGGTTTTTTGAGAATACAATATTTGATTCCTGTTCAACCATAGCATTCAGTAGTGAAATATTTCTAAATAATGAGATTGGCAGCATGAGATTGGCAGCAGTGGTTGTACCTGAAAATCGACTCTCTGAGATTATGACTCCCCAGCTTCTGATTGGTTCATACAATGTGGAGGCTCCTACCCGATTGGCTTTTGTCTGTAAACCCTGCCCCCACACCTAATCCTAATCAAAGTAGGAAGAAACGAGTGTTAATTTCATAGGGATTCAGATTTCTATACTACACCAGAAAGTCAAGTTTTACTCATAGCTGTACACTGTATTCATAGTGAGATGTAAATTTATGTAACTCCACCTGTCCGCGTAATCTCCAAAAATCCGCATACTCCATCCACGACCCTGGGTATAAGAGAGAGAAATGGGCAAATAAACGCAATTCAGCAATTAAATGTAATTTAATTGCGCTACCAGTCAGTCCCCTTCCTCCACTTGTCAGAATATCACGTGATTTCTTTTAATAGCGTACCTGTGTCTAAAAACGTCAGCAGCATTTCACATTTTAATCACCATGTACACATTACATTCAAATTAACCTTTTCAAAGTATGCTGTAATGCTTTTGTATTACCAGAATAATGCACATTTTGCACCTTGTGAATGAAACCCGGAAACATTTCAAATTATACCCGAAATTTCATATTAAAAGTGCAATAAAGTCAACGTTTTCTTTAACCTTATCTGCAAGTTGTAAATTCAGCGTAAAGGTGAACGTACAAATAAATTAATATTTATTTTTACTCAGATCGTTAATTTTTTTCCTCGTGTATATGGGCAAGTGTGTACACGTTTATGTCAGAATATTAACGCAACATTTTTGGAAGAGAGTGACTGTATGTTGAAGAATTAAATGCAATGCGAATGTGGTTTGTATGTTTTAACCTTAGAATGTATATAAAAAAGTTTAAGGTTCTGAAAAAACTCGATATTACTTGTGTCTGAACAAAGAGAAAGTTTGGGTGTTTCTGGTGTGTGGGAGTGAGCAGAGGATGCTGTGCGCTGTAATAAGGTTCACACAGTTCTCCCGTGTTTCTCAGTAAACCAAGTATTTCATGTGGTTGCTAAATATAGTCATTAAAATAAAAACCAGTGCATGATTTCCCCAAAAATATGTTTAGACTGACCCATTAACCATTGCTCAACCATGTGACCAAGTCGATGACTCGAGGGTAAGTTTAACGTCTTTGTTATCTTCAAGGTTATGTGGATATTATTCTTTAACTGCTCCATATTAAGAGGGTTGGTTGGTTCCTGAAAGGATCTGATCGCGGTCTAGTCATATAAAGGCGACACAACCGTTTAACGATCTTAAAGTGACAAGAACATAAAGGCATGTGTTTTGAGTGTTTTAGTCATATGTCTCCTTCTGTGTAGCTCAAATACAGATTAATAGATTTGAGCATGAATTTTTATTCGTGTATTGAGATTAGCGGGTGATTAGCTGCTTTATCACGACTATCGTTTGTAATGGATATTTCTCTTTGCTTTGCTGAATTGAATCAGTAGTAAGTTGTGAGAGTGTATAAAGACTAATACACCTGACACTGGATATTAATCTCAGAGGCTTGAGAACTAATAATTCTTCGAAAATACTGTTTTGTGCCTATTATTAATTATATTATATTAATTATAGGAATTAATTATATTAATAAAGGGAATGTTTCTGCTGTGTGAATTTGGAAAGGTTTTAAGTTTTGTTTATGGTAAATATTGATCTGATCTGATTTGTTTAACCTGTCTATGGCATTGAATATAACCGGTCTTCTTTCCTCAAATAAAATTGTGCATATTGTGTATAAACGTAATGGTGTTTCTATTTAATAGTAAGCATAATAATAATTCATATTAATTACTATTGCTGTTGTTATTATTGTGTGGTGATTGTAGTGTTGAATATTGTGTAGAGATTATAATACACATTAAGTTCTGGGCTTGTTAAGACAGAGGAAATTACATACTTGTTAGAGTTGATTTTGTGTTCCCATAAATTTTCATTTTAGCAAAAATAATTTTGTAGTGTCTGTATAAAAACATTGTATGTATTAGATGTCCTCATTAATATAGCCAGACCAACTTGTCTGTGTGTTTTTATTTTTTCACTTTCTGAGTCATTACACATCATTAAAGTATGATTTTACCACAGCTATTTTTAAAACTAGTACTTCAGTAGAGAGAGGCTTTAGTACTGTTAGAGGCTTTACATGAAACTAGTCAAACACTTCCTCTTCCCATGACACCTATGGGGAAGAGATTCATGACAGTGTCTTTGGTTACAGACACAACTTCTGCATGAAGACTTTACTGGTTTACACGTCACATGATGGGTTTTTCCAACTTTGGGTCTGTCGCAAGTTAAAATTATTCACCAGGTTGCACACTGTCAAAATGACTTTTGCAAAACCGAAATACACTGTCAACTTACAGTAATAGTGTTTGTGTGTGTGCATGTTGTTATAGGTTTAGGAGAAAGGCTCTTTGTAGTGCATACAAGGACCCCCACTGTTTTGGCCCCCTAGGTTCTGGAATTTCATTGGTCCACCAGCTTCCTCATGGAGTGGCTTGATTGGGTTCGACACAGATGGCTGCAGCTGATATCCACAGATACGAGGAGAGGCTGGTACTCTCCTCCTTCATCACTGCCTTCTAAAAGCAACCTGGATGCTCAAGACCCTCTGGTTCAGCGGATCATTGGAAAGAAAAGAGTTGTGGTGGCTCGATGGGGTCCACACCATGCGGAGTACCAGAGCATCTGTAAGGAATTCCGGAACAACAGCATTCGGACCACAAAGTACAACCTTATCAGTTTCATACCCATGAACCTGTTCCAGCAATTTCACAGGTCAGATTTTTATAGTCTCTCACTTTGTTACTTAGTAGTTTCAGACATTAACAGGTTCATTGTAGACAGATTGATTCATTTGTAGGTAGGTGATTAAGAAACAGAAGGTGACAAGAAGCAGAATTGATCTTGTAAATCCTATTAAGTTTACATTTTGGGATGGATCATGATGATTGAGTAGTCATCCAATAACTGAGCTGGACTGCTGGGCTCAACTACGGGTCATTCAGACAACCCACAACTAGCTTTGCCTAGAATTGTCTAAATTATTTTAATGTATGTTTAAAGTGTTTTAAAAGTGTTTTACTGAATAAGGTTTGTCTTTTGTGTTTTAACAGAGCAGCAAATCTGTATTTCCTGTTCCTTGTGTTGCTGAATTGGGTCCCAGCAGTGGAAGCATTTCAGAAGGAGATCACCATGATCCCACTAGCTGTGGTGCTCACTGTCATTGCCTTCAAAGATGCCATGGAGGACTACAGACGTTACTGCTATGACAAGAAAATAAACAACACCCTGACACATGTCTACTGCAGGTCAGTGTGTGTACGTAGAGTAGGTGAAATAAGGCAAATAATGAGACACTTATGAGCAGTGATGGTTTTCTTATTTGTCTATTTTGTAGTAATTTCATTTTCTGTCAGCATTGACTTCTGTTTTGCACTGCATCTTGTGACAGTGGCATATTAAAAGGGTCCTGTTATGAGGAACACACTTTTTTTATAAGAGGTCATTATACTATAAAAACATACTGTAATATCTGACTAAAACTTCATCCCTATCCCAAACAATTTGAAAATGAGTTGCAGAAACATCTCTGTCACATTTTTTTTGGTGTCAGAGCCGAATAATTTGACCATTCACATTCATACATTTATATATATATATATATATATAAAAGTATTAATAATAAGTCAAGTAATAAGTCAAGCAAATTGTTCCCAAACACCAATTGAAAGAGTGTAAAACATTCTCCAGACCTCGTGCTTTTCCTGGCTGTGCAGTACAAAAATCTCTCTAAGCAAAATTAAATGATAGAAAATGTATGATATGACCCCTTTAATAAATTAACTTGTTAAACCTCTGTTTACCATAGATGTGGAACC
>JAZGTK010022330.1:0-10304 GCA_036877625.1 Ambastaia sidthimunki | reverse complement strand
ACGCTTGTTTACGGCGACATGAAAGTTTGTGCGTTTGATAATTTGATGCCAGGTGTTGCGTGCATTACTTTTGCATGACAAAAAAAAAATAGGGAGCAGAAAAGTGTACAGATATCAGAATGAATAATCAGTTGGATGGTGGGATTTCTATCAACCAAGTTTCCTAATCCAGATCTGTGTTTTTCTCTGTAATGGAACACCAGTCTGATAGCGTCATTGTTTCATTGAATCAGAACCTTAACTGAACTGAAACCTTTTCCACCAGCTCCACGTGCTGGTAAATGCACACGAGGAAACCTCGGAACAGAACAAAGCATGCGGTTATCAACACGCCACACGCGCTGTCTTCTGCGAGACAAACATGAAGGCAGAATGCTTCTCTTTGTTCTTTCAGTGCTTCATTGGAACAGTTGGACTTAAGCGGTTCCAAGCGATCTGGCTTCATGCAGGACCTCCTCTCGAGCTCCAGGCTGCGACTCTGGACACCGGACTGGCTGTCGTTCAGAAAAACAAGCAGTCAAAAGTCACGGCCCTGCATGCAGCAGTACATGCGTCATGCCTACAATCCTGAGATAATCTCTGCAGTAAAAATAAAAGCAAATCAACACGTGACCCAAAGCAAAATGCGCTGCAGACATGTCATTTCAGCACTGAAAAAATAAACAGCTTTCAACAGAAATAAAACAGGTGAAGTTCAAGGTTGTTGTTGAAGGCAGGAAACCAAAACAGCTGGTTTGGGAGCGTTTAGGAAGAGGCCGCCCGGCGTTGTCTGTTTTATCAGCAGTAATGTGTGCTATTTGTTCCACTCAATGTGCAGCAAGAAGGCGGTTTAGAAAGATTGATCTTTTCGCTTTTGTTGAAGACCAAACTCTGAGACATCAATATATGTTCTGAAACAAACCTTGATTAGTTTCCACAAACCACAGGACAATATGTGCAGGGAAAGAGACGCAGCCTGCTTTTATTTATTGTGGTGGGGCTGTCTGGTTGTGGTACAGCAGGCGTTTTTACAACATTAATAGAGTACACCGACACGCCTCGACTAGCATTATTACGTTGCAATGCACCGAGTGTAATTGCAAGATATATTCCTCAGAACAATGGTGCAATATAACCCAAGATAAAAAAAGCAATAATGCAAAATATAAACATGTCTCAGAATCATTTTTCACTTGTGTTCTTTGGATGAGAAACTGCACATTTTAACATCATTAGACAGTCTGCATGTATAACTATAATCAAAGTCTTATTAACAACAGGGACGGGTTAGACAGCACCAGTGACCTGGTCATAAAATTCTAATTAACTAACGATCCTCATGCAAATTCATTAGCAGAGTTACTCGATAAGGTTGAAAATGACTCATTTGGTGATATTAAACATTATATTAATGTTAGAATTAGCGACGCAAAGCTGTGAGCCAAACTGTTTATGCAAGCCAGGGTTTCATTAAACTTCAAAAGGCTTTGAATAGACAGTGTCAACACACCTGCCTGTAATGGGTTATTTGAGTTCACACATCTTTTAATCTCAAATTACAATTCAAAAGGTGCGAAAGCAAAGATATACACTTCTCCACAAAGTTTAAAAGAGAGCGCTTGAAATGTGTCCAGAAAACAGAAATTACACCAAATCAACACAGATCTTGACTTGCTCTGAAGGACATCCGAATGATGCCACCTTTCTCACAGTCATTTGACAATGTCACGGCAGTTGCTAGGGTGGTTGCTATGCTGTCTCTAGGGAATCTGGGTGGTTGCTGAGGTCCTGAAGGAGCCCCTTCTGTGATGTATGTCTATACATTGTCACAACAGGCAAAAATTGAATCTCTTGAAACATTCATGTCACTGGCACAAAAAGGTTTTGGGGAGAGTTAAGCACAGAGGTTTGTTCAAATACCACATGATCAATAATAAAAGATAAAAGTGAAAGCAAATTGGGTGACAACTATTATATTTATTATATTATACAGTATGTAATGTGGCAAATATATTTTCGAAGCCGTTTTTTTCTATTACTTTTCATCTGCAATGTAGGTCTGCTCTTCATGTAAATCTGGTCAGATCAGAGGACAGTACAGTATTGGTAAAGTTGATATGGTTGCAATACTGTGTTGACATACACATTAAACAGAGACAGATCTCAAAATTAAGTCTTATTGTCATCCTCAACCGAACCTCTCTGCGGCTCTCTGATTGACAGAAATCAAACACAATCTGAGCTGAATCTTGTGAAAACAGATGCTTGTAAGATCCAACTACAAAACTCTCAGTTATGAACCGTGATACAGAAAACGCAGACAGGCCTTTTGTGAGATACAGTTATGACTGGTGCAAAGGCGGGAAGCAGTCAGTCGAGCGTCACGCACTGTTGTGCTGAGGAAACTTCTCCCGTCTCAAGTGTGTCCTCTCGTCATATTTTCTATTGTTCCTCTGCTGTTTGTTTGGTTAAGTCTTCAGCATTATTTGAGAAAGTGTTCTCTCTCTCTCTCTCTCTCTCTCTCTCAGATAATCTCCTTTCATGGTCTGTTTGGCATCACATTCACTTCTGCTCATCCACACCGTGTAGAAGGGAGGAAATCGACTTTTATTTATTTAGCTTGCTAGAGCTTTTTTACTTATTTATTTTGTCAGCGGGCACAGATTTTGTGATTCTAGTCACTGGTTTTTCAAAGTGTTTTGAATGAATTCAAATGTGTCTCTGTGTGCGCTGATTATCAGTCTTTGATAATTCTCTTGATTTTCCTTTGTGGTCTCTGTTTGTCAGTAGAGTGTTTTTTCTGTTTTTGGCTCTCAGTGGCCCTTCAGAACACTTGAAAAAAGACCCAGATCTCTCTCAGTCTCTTTGTATTGGTTCTGTCTCTATGGTGGTTATGTCCCTGCATGCATACATATGCCCATACACAAATACATTTATTGTTGTCACTGTTTAAAGGCCTCACTGAATATACAAGTTAATATTTACTACATCACCTACCCTGAATGCTTACATACACAGCCGTCTTCTAAGACAGCATCTAAAATGCATCCCAGAAGGCTTTGCGGTCTGGTTTGTATGCTTGAGCCTAATGTACAAATTTATATATGCATGAAAGATTTCATAAAAACTGCAATCAGGAGACTTAAACTATAATAAGAGCAATATCCACAACAATAGCACCTTCACTGTCCTGATTTAATCGAGTCATAAATATGCATTTTTATGACATTAAAACTTATGAAAGTTAAATCCAATTGCAGTAAACACAGATGACTGGCAGATAAACTACCTTATATAACACTAATTTACATGATGTGAATTATTACCAGATTACATGTACAGTACTATATGTTTTCCTGAAATGGCAAAACCCTTTAAAATCCAGCATTAAAGAGTGTGATATATATCTTTTTGTCAGAAAATAAATATATAAATGAGGCTTTAAATTGTCTCCAGAGCTGGAGGATTGAAATTCATACGTCTGGTTATCAAATCTAAGGTTCAGAACGGCTGACAATAACCAGAGTAATTGTGAAGAACAGGTGGAGTCACTGCAGTTAAATGTGACTGATCAGGGCTGTGTGAGATTCATACAGTGTGAGCTGAAGAGATATCATTGGTCGATTGCAGTGTCCTTTATTTCAAATATGTCAAGACATAAGACATATATTAATTTCATATATATGTCTTAATATTTAAATATGTCATATTTCTCTTTAAAACCAATGAATAGTGAACTATGTTTTGTTTCCCTGTCACTGAGTGAAAAGTTAACTTTTGGTTTATATGTGTCATGCCCTGAAAAATAATTTCAAGCTTTTAAATGTGGGCTTATATTACTCTAAATTAAATTTGATCACTGAGCATTGTCATCCAGTCCTCCAGTTCTTCAAAGAGCACATTCAGACCACATCACTTAGTACTGGGATTTTCAACATGACATCCTTGGAGGGTGGGTGGCTAAATTTAAAACTTAATTCCATTTGCCTGCTTTCATGCCGTCTCCACGAGTTTCCAAGAGGGAACATTCATTAAATCAAAGACAGAAGAGCTCTGTGAGATTTCTGGTCACATTTTCTTCCATTCTGAGTAGCATTATGGTCAAAGTTCTGTCTTTGGCGCTCACAGATTGCTGTGGATCGTTAGACCGGGCAGGAAATGCATAACTTTGTTTTAGTCTAATGAGATCACTGGATTTCTGTCTCGTACACTGGAGTAATAATGCACAGAAGAAAGGAATTGATTGCGACTGAAAAAAGGCTCAAATTTGTAAAGGCGAGTTGTACAATGTGATTTTTTAAGAAAACAGCACAATTGAGAAGAAATGCATTGTGATGGCATCAGAGCGCTAGACTTTTTGGAAAATGCAGGAAATGAGATTAAGTGGGTCTGTTAAGAGCAGACAAGAAATATCTGGCTGTAAAGTGGCCATCTGTAAAGCTTCTGAGCAATTTACATCTAATAGAAGGAGAAAAACGATACAGATATTGCATTTATTTTGACCCAAAAGAGACGCTGCAGAAACATTTTGATTTCGACCTCAGAGTCAAAACCGGTTATGTTGAAAATCATGTAACAATTGGATTTGGAGAGATCTGAAAAGCTCAGAAAGAGTGCATCGGTCAGTCTTCGCAAAATGACCTTTTTTCTTTAGTTTTGTGTTACATTTTATGTCATTTTCAAAAGTAAAACTTATATTAACTTTTATACATGTACTGTATATACACCAGTTTAAACACAGCTGAAACTCTACCATCAGAACCTAAAACATGATTTCTCAGCTTATAAAAATAACACAAATGTGTTCAGTGCTCTTAAATCACATCATTACGCTTGACTTAAAAGCAGAAATGCTGCAGTTTTTGCTAAAACACTTACATAAATTATTAAGTGATCCATGGCGATTGTCTAACTACACATTTATAAACCACATTTATACACATACAGTGGGGGCTGAACTATTTCTGCTTATTAAATGTAAATCTTTACTTTCTACAGCAGGCCCTGAAAGAATAACTACACATCCAATTCACAGGGTAAAATTACTCTGTATTGCATCAAAATTCACTGTTATAATATTGTTTATGTTCATGTGATACTGCTGTTGTATTTTGGCAAGCTTATGTTGCTTTGCTGACATAATGTTGCAATGGGATACATGACAAGACATTGTGCAGACAAAATGTGCCGACAAAATAGTGCAATAAGGGACAGAATGATTAGAAATCTGTGCGGTGCCACACATTTGCAACCAATATGGCAGCTATGAAGCCAAAAGATTCACCAGTTTAAGATTCACTTGGTAAAACATGCACAGGAATAAAACTCAAGCCCCATCACAAGCCCCTGTTAGTCAATAAATTTGGATATAAACTTTATTGTTACCCATTGCAATTTCAATCTCAAGCTACCCATGTGAGTTACACAAGTGAACATGTGGAGCAGGTTTTTAGTGCAAAAACATCAGGGAAAAACAGTTATCTTTGACAAATATTTCAAAAGTACCCAACTCATTTCCTCAGCACTCGTTAAGTCTCCAGTATGTGTGACCCGTGCAGCGTTCAGCTCTCGCAGCATCACTGTCTCCTCCGGATGGTTCCCGGGGGCGAGCAGCTGCCGCAGCCTCTGGCCGCATGAGCAGATTGCGATCGCTGGTCGTTCAGACTGCGGAGGAGACAAACGCTGAAAACATGAACGCTGAAGAGCTGATGCTTCAAACAGGCCCGTCAGAGGATGAACACACACAGACAGACCTGAGATCTCACCACCATCACGCTTGCACACTACAAATGCTGAGATGTACACAGCATGCGGGAGTGTTGCGGTGGTGATGCGGGAGAGTTGCGGTGATGATGCGGGAGTGTTGCGGTGATGATGCGCGAGCTGTCCGAGAGCGGCTGATTTCACAGGATCAAGTATAAAGAGAGAGAGAGAGACTTCACCTCCTCACTCTCCCTTCAGTATATGCGATATTTACTCTCTCTCTCTCTGTCTTTCATTAATATCTACAATATGATGCTTTAGCGACAGAGCTGCATTCATTAATATCTCTCTCTTTAAATGTCACTCCCGCGCCGCACCAAAGTGAAACGCCACCAAATCAAAACATTCATTAATTACGTCGCCACCTCCGCAACCTTCCGCAGACTGACATTTCCCTCCCTGCCGCTCAGATGAGCTGCATCACGGCCGGAGCTCCGCGGCCTCTCCTGCGGGCGGCGCGGTGGAATGTGAGCGCCCACTAGTGGACGAGTGAGGAATGATGCAGAGAGACATGCAGCAAGAGGAACAAAACACACTCACACTCCACTGACTGATTCAGGCTTTCCTCACTGTCTCTATCTAATATTGTGCTCTGCTTTGCTTATCTTTCTCATTTTATTTTCATGGGCGTACGCAGGCGCAGTATTTTTGCACTGCTTGTGGGTTTATTATAGACTGCACATCTACACATAGTTCAAAAACACAGTGACCTATTTCAAACAAAAACATGACAATTATTTATTCAGCCTCAGGTTGTTTCAAACCAGTTTTTAATGCAGATTTGGAACAATGTGAGTAAATGATGATACCAGTTTTAATTTTGGCTGGATTATTCCCTTGAAAGTTCATGAGGATGTGAGGCTATCTAGTACTACTGTTGCTCACTGTGGTAAAGAACAGCAGAAATGGGGGTCGAATAAATGCCTTTATGGTCATGTGACCTTCCTCTCCTCTCCTTGACCTTTACTTCAGCTGACCCCTGACCTGATTCTAATGGGTCAGTGTAAACACAGGAGAGTGAGAATTTGTGACCAGGCTCCATATTCACACCTGCCTTCACCTTTCTGACATCCCTAATCAGTCTTTCTGACCATAAACTCTCACAGGTGAGACACACACACACACCTGCAAACACAACCCAGATTCACACATCTCCTCACAGTGACACAAATGGAGCATCTAATGCCGACAAACAAGCAAATAAACACAACCTTACACAGCATCGTTGCCTTGTTTCTGCAGAGAGCAGAATTTTGGCTTTTGAGACTCACTAGTGTATTTTGTGGAAAAGGATAATATTCATTCTGATCTAAACATTCTTGTTCCCCATTATTTTTAACAGTTGTGAGAAACATGCTCGCTCATCTATTTCAAATATCCGCAGGAAGATCTGTAATAAGAATTCCAATAACCGTGCAGGCCTGGATACCTGATGCACCATTTCAGCCTCTCTCTTCACCAAAAAACCCTCCCAGAACACAAACAGAGCTTTTAATGTCTTTGTGCTGACTCACACTGGCCATTATCACTTAAATATTGCGCTGCCGTTGTGTCTAGAGATCGAGGGGGCTGGAAAAACTCCTGTTTCCTGCTTTTGTTTGCATCCCATACAAGGTAAATTACATGATATGATCTCCACCGAGCCGGGCGAAGTAATAAATATGATAATGTCTATGTTTTGTTCACATGTAAACATATTAGAGGCAAAAAGTGTTCATCATAATGTTACTGCCGGTACATTTCTGTGTTACCTGCTCACTGTGAGCAGAACTAGTCAGCATGACAATACAGATGTTATTCAGAAAGCAGGAGACAAACAGTGTTTGTGGTTCATATTTTTAATAATTTCTGTTATTGGACCTCACATTGGCTTTGTCAGTAAAGTAGGAGGTCTTTTTTTGAAGGACCATCAGTGTAATTTATGGCACTCTGTAATAGCTACGTAAACGGACAAGGTTAGTCAAGGACGAGCTGTTGGTGAGACAGCACCGCTTGCATTGTGAGAGAAAAGTGCCTCTTTCCTGAGGCCCATCCCAGAATGCATCTGTCCTCCGCCGCGGGCACGTCCGTGGTAATGGCCGAGCTGTAAAACCGGTTGGTGTGCGTGCGCTGTCTGCAGACACAGATTAGAGGACACTAGCAGGACAGAGGCTAGCATACAAACAAAGAACATGCGCTCCCCATATTTGCAGGGTGGCTGTGCGGAGAGAGCGAGTGTTTTGTTGTGACGGTGATGTATGGCTTGTCACTCGCTAAGCTTTGCACGGAATACTAATGGATCTTTTGGTGAATGAGACGGAGAGCCCGAATTCATCTCTTTATTTCTCTGTTTTCCGTGGACACGCAGTAGCAGGCACGCGCTGTGCTAGGGAGCGGAGGTCCTGCGTGTCATGGGTTACGGAGATTTTTTTCCCTGTAAAAAAGGGATAAGGTGTTAACCTGGAGCTGACACATATCTGCAACCTTATTTAAGCAGCCTCCAGCCGCTTGTGGTTAGCGCCGTGACACGAGCTCGCGGTGATGGGAGATCTTGAACTCACCCTGACCCAGCCCAGCTGGAATTACTTCTTTTGAATGGAAAACCAATCCAAGGCATAGCCACACAATAGAAGGTTAGCCAGCGGATTCTCAGTGGGAGTTTAATAAGGCTCACAGGCTTTGCATGGCAAGATATTAGACCAAAAAGCCTCTCTGGCAGTTTCCAGGATATAATTTTGACTCTATACATG
Source organism: Ambastaia sidthimunki (assembly GCA_036877625.1). Lineage (NCBI taxonomy): Eukaryota > Metazoa > Chordata > Actinopteri > Cypriniformes > Botiidae > Ambastaia > Ambastaia sidthimunki. The sequence continues at coordinate 1,833 of JAZGTK010022330.1, read as the reverse complement.
TCTGATTATCTGAACTCAAGGAAGAAATTAACAAATTACTTTGAACTTCATATTTATATTAAAGAATGAGTGTTGTAACATCTCATTCACACTATATCAAATACAGATTTATCCAAATCCAGTTTTTAATGTTTAAAAACTGTTCACACAACCAAAACCTGAAATCGGATCTAACCATTCAGACTGAAGCACAGGTGCAGAAATACGATTTAAATCAGATTTCAAACCACATTATTTAGCTCTTCAGACTACAAACAAATTTGGGTTTTATACCAAAACAAAAAAATATATTTTTGCTTCATTTTGACACTGGACAACAACCACATAAGCATATACTTGATGTGTCTTAAACTCTCACAATGTAGTCTTAAAACTATTCTTCTGACAGGCTGCTCTTAGTGAGACTGATGCTGAAAACATGATGGACACTTATTAAATACTGTTGATATGCTGAATATAATATATAAAGACATGTTGAATTAAAAGGTTTGTTTTACACAGAAAAAAAAACATTCAATGCAGTAAATGCTATTTTGTCTCAGAACATAATATCACACAAGGCAGAAAATATCCGGATCCGCTCAGATAATATAGAACTAAACCCTCCTGTTTATATTTACAATAAGTCAACTCTATATTCTGATCAACCAATGACAAAAGTTTAGCAACTATTTAACATATTTACCTATTTGAAGTCATAACCTTGATCATTTACTAAATCAATTAAAAGTATTTACACTGTAAATACTGGCTGTCTGCAGGGACAATGAAGGGTCGAGTCAGTCATGGACACAGAATTCAGCATCCATGTGTTCATATAATGTTCAGCTAATACAGCTACAATGTGCTTCATTTAGCTCGAAAGATTTGAGAGACAATGTGACATTTTTGTGCTTTATTATTCGAATCAGCTGGATTTTTCAGTGGACGACGGTCCACTTGAAGAAAACTGTTTTAATTAAAATGAAAGGAAATTAAAGAAACTAAAGGAAAAAATGATACTAACTATAAACTATAAAACTAACTTTTGAATGTGACAGTTGTCTTAGTTATTTGTCTGAGTAAATATTGGCGTTCAGTGTTCAGTACTGTATTTTATGTTGAGCGTTTAGGCATTGTAACCATGGTGATACTACTGAACATCTTTTGCAGCTATTGTAAACATGACATGCTGTACATGATAAATTTACATGATAAGCCTTCCACATGGACTCCTGTCATTTATCCCAAAATATGAAGCCAATGCATAAACTGTGAGGGGAGTTATCGGTGGGGCAGACATTAACACTGAAGCACAGTTGTGTGGAAGAGCTAACTACTTAATTCTCTATGTAATCTGCGTTGGCTGTAATTCTTCTAAAGGGAGGGAGGTCGTATGTGTGTGAAATTGTCTCTCTTAGCAAGAGGCAAACCTTTATTTCCCTGTACACACAGAGCCTGATTAAATCAGGCCGTAAGGAAGGTAATTGTTTTGTGCATTAACTTGAGTTAGTCAGATAGCTTCAGGTAAGACCCAGTTTAAAGTAAGCCAAGTGCTCTTTGCACAAATGATCAATACTTGACCTGCCGCGTGCTCTGTTCAAGTACATACTTGAACCTTAAGAATCATAAACGCTTTTACACTTTTGAAATGATGCTTATTCAGCATAAGAAAGCTCATTCTTGAAAGAAAAAAGTATTAATTCATTTTCACCTACATGTGAAAGTAGTATTACTATTTATTTATCACAACATTTCAGACCTGCATGAATGTGATTTTTCACAGAACACAAGAACTTATTCTGGATGCTGGTCTCTGTGCAATTACTCATTCAGATTTACTCACTTTTATCA
>JAZGTK010022328.1:0-10304 GCA_036877625.1 Ambastaia sidthimunki | reverse complement strand
ATTTATAATTAAAATAAATTAAAATAAACTAATATAATAACTATTTTGTCTTATTAATCTTTCTTTTCCACATGTTCACACGCTGCATCTCTGCATTCAAGGTTCTCATGTATTAAGCACCAGCAAATAGTATCATCTTTAATTAATTGCCATTTTGATTTTGCTAAAGAAATTATATAACCAAAACACACTCTAAGATTATGCCCTCCTATTGTTATCCGACGAACAGCCGTTTGGCAGGTATGCGAGAGCTAAAACTGGGAAAAAACATAAGCGTTGAAGTGTTAAAAACAATTTATGAGTTTTTCATTAATATAAACGTGGAGAGCATTGCATCCTTGTCAAACACAGATGTGCTCTTTTACTGCAAATAAAAACAATGCTGCATCTTTGACTGGAAAAACTTTTCAACATAATGGTCAAATACTGAATGACTGCACTAACTCCAAGAAAAATCAACAGAAATGTTAAAGTTGAACGTTGGAGTATTAAATGCTAAAGTATTCAAAGTTGTAATTTGAATTACAATTAATTAGTATTATTTTACAGAAATAAATGGCAAATAAAAATGCCAAAGAGAAATTCATTTCTCTTTACTGGGTTTTGAATGAACATTTAAGCAACCTTAGTTACAACCCCACTACAGTAAATGTGAGATTACTGATTCTGTAGTCAGCATAGCTAGATTTTGAAAGGGTGTTACTGTTGACCAACAAAAGGACAAAACTAAGGCGCATACAGTGTAGGTTTTTAAACGCTTGCATAATTTCACTTTAATTAATTTTCCAAGGACAAAATACAGGAGGTTTTCAAGACTCCATAAATTATTACAAACATGCTCTTAAACAACAGTTTTGCTGTTTCTACATTGCTTGAAGTTTTGTTTCAGAGATGCTTGGAAAAAAGCATCATTTCATGGAAGAGGGGGCCATCTGCTGGTCATATTATGCAACAGCTTTTAAAAGAAGAGAGAGAGAGAGAGAGAGAGAAGGAGAGAGAGAGAAGGAGAGAGAGAGAGAGAGAGATACTTTATTTATTCCGTAGGAAATAAAAGTATGTTTTGTTTTAATTGTTTGTGCACGATTATAAAAGTAGGTGGATTCTGTGCCAAGCATATTGAATTCAAATTATTAAAGGATGCAAAAAACAAAAACATTCCAAAGTAATGTTATACCTGATGTTGACCTGATGTCTTGTCTTGCTCTGTAATCGATTGATAGCTCCTTACATGTGTGTCATGGAATCACCTGAGCTTGTGTGTTTGTATTTGTACATATTTTAAATGTATGTGTACAAACAGAATGCTTTGTTTGTGCACTAATACAAAGAGGTGGTAAGTTAGGAAAGTGATGAATAGGTTTGCTTGTGCCATCACTCACACAATGAAGGTGCAGGGCTGGGTGCAGAAATGTTCAAAGTCATTGTTCCCCTAGAGACGGGTCAGTATAACGGTCAAAGCCTGATGTGACTCTGCTGTGCTTTATCCTCATGTGCACCCAACCACCTTCATCTAGAGCCAAGCGTTAAGATTTCTCACATTTATTTAGATCTTCCTCCCAGCTGCAGAATATGAATGTTTGTAACACTTCCTCTGATATTAACCTGCATAAATAATGTCTTTGGTTTCCCATTGCAGGAGAGATTGTGTGTAAAATGTTATTCTCAATCTGATAAATCAGTAACAGGACTTGGGACCACACACTGTCTGTTTTACCATGGTTGGCCATTTAATGATAGTTGATTGTTTCTTTAAGCTGTTATAATAAAGAGATAATGAGAGCAGTCTGGCCTTAAACTAGAACAATGTGAAAAGTGAAAGTGTGCAAATACTTTAAGAATCTATTTCTACCTGATCTAACCCTGATAAAGTTTTCCAGTGTGTCAAATATACAGTGTCAAAGTGCTTTAAGTGGTGACATTTAAACTCCTCTTATTCAAAGTCATAAAAATGATTTATGCCCTACCCTTGCATCAACAAAACTAATTTATATGGCCTAGATCTAGTGTATAAAATAGATGTTAAGTAACAAAGTTTTCAGTGTATTATTTTCTGAATTTTTTTTACTAATTTCACAGATACAGTCTAAATTTAGTTTTATTTCTAGCTGTTATTGAAAAGAATTCGAAAAAAATCCTTCAAATTAAACGTCAAAGAAATAGTAATAATTCGTTTAATAAAACAATTAACAATTAAACGACTTTCAAACCAAGCATATCCAGTTTGAATCTGCTTTCTAAGGTTCAAACGCCAAGTTATCAATGTCATTCAATAATTTAGTATGTGCTCATACTAATCTTTATAAATGTAGTCTCACTTTAGAACTTGAATGTGAAGAACAGAGAGGAGCGGGTGCGCGCTTGTGCGAAACTGTCAAAGACACACCGAGCGCACTGAGAATCCCGACGCAAGGCAAACCTTATTAAACACTACCTGATAGGGTCAATAGCCCGCTCTCCCAAAACCACCCTAGAACAATTTCAATTTTAATAGCTTTTACTATGTATTTCACAGGCAAGGCCCCATTGAAATAGAGCCATCAAAAAGCCCGCCGACAGATTCGAGCCCGGGAGCTTGGCGTAATTATCCCAGCGGACGCGCGCCTGTGTAAGGTAGTTCAATCTCGTTCATCATCTCCAGCAGGCCCCGGACCCTGCCTGCTAATTTCATCCCTAGGATTAGCTTTGCTCACTTGTCTATCTTGTTATATTTCTTGGGGGTGAAATATCGCCTTCCACTTTTAATAAGGCTGCGCGGGGCCACGCACCGTTGCCTGCGCGCGGCATATGCGCGGAAAGGGGGCAGAAGGGGAGAAAAACTTTGCTGCGCGCTCTTCTGGGGAGTGACCGGAGAGAAAGAGTGAAGGTGAAAGCGTATTCCTGCGATACCTGCAGGGCAATGCAAGCTGTTTTCTCTCTGAATAGAAATAAGGTGTGCAGGAGCTCTGGGCCGTGTGCGCTGATACGCCTCATGAGAATGGCAGCGTGCGCCGAAATTAGCAGACGCTCGCGAGGCGGAGAGTGAGCGTGGCGTCTTATTAAACTTGTGGATCAAATCCGTGTATCTCTCAGATCATTTCCCACCCGTTTGTCACCTTCACCCTCCACCCCGCGCTTCCTGTGCTTAATTACAATGTATTGTGTTTAAAGGGGCAATTAAAGCCATCACACCGATGGTGTGTTGGACTTTAATTACCCATTGAATATAAAGGCAGAATGCGGTGTAGTGTGCTTGTAACAGCTTATGCCTCATTTGTACAGTGCACCAATTACTCTTAGCATATTGCAACACTTTAGCTTACAACTTTCATTAATAAATGATTAAAAACAATTTAATAATATATAATGTGGATAACTTGTGTGTTTAGTAGAACTGGTTTAGCATTAGATAAAATTTTAATTGATTTATTAATTAATGTATAGGTTGGTTTTAAGTGTTACTTTACACACCGGTTTACTTAGTTTAACCTTAAAATAGGTGGATCAGGTTTCAATTGTTTTTAATGTGCTTGTGCAGTCCAAGCCAAAAGCCTGAGCATAAACCAGACCTCATTACATTCCAATCACACTGACATGAGGTATTTCAAAACACTGCTAGCTATTATTCTGTTTCTGCTCACCTAGAAATATTCAAGACCTCACATATCGCTCATTCATCGAGCAGAAAAATTGAAAAGCGAGACTGCAAAATATAATTAACCTTGTTACAGCCAGGTCAAACAACCAATTGTTATTCAATTCGTATGACAGTGCTTTCAGGCAATATTTTCCCAGGGAGACTCATGCCATACAACGTAAATTGAGATAAAAATGAAAACAAGAAACCTGAATTAATACTACTGTACTGTTTAAAATGAAAAGCTTCTTGGCACCTGTGAGATACCCTTAAGCAGTTTAGAGGTAAATCGTTATTGAACCGGATCCTTTTAGCTACTGGAGCTTATTGCTTTAGACTTTCATCACAGAAACCAGCTAACATTTGATACTTCATCATCTAGCCACGTCCTCACAGGAGTCACTGAGTGAACCTTACACACACTGCTTATAAATACAGTATCAGTATAGACAATTTTAGCAGCACTATTTTGATTTAGGTATACGGCAAACAGTGTTTGGACTAAATAATTGCATTTTCTGTGTAACGGCACTAATTTGGAAATTTAAACGGACCTTGTGTTTGGTCAAAACATAAGTTGTATTTAACATGTACGTGTAGTTGCTTTATTTACAATTTGAAGGCAGAATTTTGCATAAAACATGAAAATTAATTATCTATAATCAAAACGCATGCTTTGCAAAACACTTGCTCATTTGTTGGATTCATTTTCAACCCTATTATTTTAAATTATATTTTAAATAAATAAATATGCAAGTATGAATATAAAAATTGTCAAGTGCTCAAGATCACACACTGTTATTGAACTGTTTCTCTGGCGGTGCAGACCTCTGATCTTGCTGGTTTCTATTTAATTAAACTCAACTGTCATATTGTTTACTATATTTGCAACTCTCTTGTGGGTGGAATTGCCTTCGTCCATTAATATTTACAGCCTAATATCTGCAACTCATTTTAGCCAGAGAAGCCACGGCAATCAAATGATATGTCAGATAATTAAAAGAATCATTATGAATGGTCAGCAAGGTATGAGCTATATTTCATAGATGATTGTGTGTTTATTTTCCATTTTTCAAGTTTTAAACGTATTTATTATGCAAATAAGGCCACAGCACTTTTTAAATTAACTGTGAGGGGCATTACTGGCACCTTGTTGGTAATAAAACATTTTTGTAATTACATATATCTAAACAACAACATGTAGAATTACAGGCGGAATAGGAGGAATATTAATTAAACATGGTTTTATGTTACTGTAAAGGACACAGTATTGCCCTCATTTAAACACAGTTCATTAATATGCAGTATTTAGCATTTTTACATAGGTTACTTAGTGGAGAGCAGATGCCTTTACTGAACCCCCCATCACCGCCCATGCTATCTAATACAATGTGCCACACCTTGCCTCTCACATAAAGATGGTCATTAATTGAATCACATAATTTTCTTCCCTGCCTCCGACAAAAAGCAACTTCAGTTGAGCATAATAATGGGGGATGATATTGCTATACAACAATGCCAGAGGCAGACTTTGATCATTTTCTTATGTGAAGGGTAAACACAGATAACCTGCCTTTGGCATTTAATTAGCTACTTTTGTACTAAATACTCTTTGGGTAATAAAAAATAATGTTAATGTAATGTTTTTATTGCCTTTCAAACAAAGCTCTTTCTAAATAAACTTAATGACTTTATTAAGGCTTTACTGAACACATCCCTGCTTAGACAAGTATGTAAAAGCCAAATGGTAATGATATGCTTTACTGCTTGCAAAATTGCAATGATATTAATTAAAATGACATTGGTAATCATTGCATGTACATTAGACATAGCAGTCACATCAGTAGATATTTAAATGCAAGCGTTCCACTGTAAGGTTTGTATAATGTTTTAGGACATGTCTTTGTGTTTTCCAAATAAGGAACAAAAATATATGATGGGTTATGCTTAAGAACTTTATTTAGAAATATTATTTAGTAATTTGTTTTTCTGTTTTCATGAAGGTGCATAAAGCAATGTTATAGATGTTTTTAATAAATAGCAGTAAAGTTTTATTGTGCACCCTAGATATAAGGTTGCTATATATTTATTGCTTATATCGCTTTATATGTATTGTTCTTCTGGTAGCGCTTAGTGCTAGCAACAGTAGGGACATGGGTTTGATTCCCAGAAAATGCAGAGACTGATACATGCATGAAAATGCTGCCATATTCTCAATATCCCTTAATTTATTTAAGACTACCAAATACACATGAAAAACAACAAAAAACCAATGTACAAAAAAAATCACTTTCACCTAACAAAATTTCCTTTCTAAAGACTTTTCTAAAACCTTCAAAGTCCTGATATGGTCATGCTTCCTGTCCACTGACACCCATATAAATGACCTTATTATCTCCCATTGGGGTGGGAGAACCTAGCATGGCCTGGCCCAATGAATCACTAGCAAGCCCTCCTTTGCTGGCCCAGTTCCAGCTCTTGTTTTCTCATTAGTGGCCAGCGCCTGTTAACGCCAAGGTAACAATAACTCAGCTGGATTAAAAGCCTAAATCTCCAGTTAAGTGACAGCATGGCAGTTAATGAGGTGCATTTGGGTACATTGTTGACAGTGCTCTTTACCAAAAAGGGCTATCTTTAATTTACCACTGCATGACAACAACAGAATGAGCAAAGTCAAGCAGATGAAGATGAATACACGGGTTGGGGCCCTGGAAAGTTCTGCATTAGTGCATGACAACCTAAAACGCTCTTGTCATCAGATTCGCCTGGAAGCACTTAGTGGGGGAATAAGAAGCCGTCAGGATGACAGATTGCCAAGGATGGGAACTTGTGGGAAAAACATGAGAACTGAACATTTGGTGACGGCAGCAGCATCACAGTGGGTGACAGTTATGTAATATGCTTGTGTCAATTAATAATAAATCAGTATAATATAGTATATAAAATAACATTTCAGATCAATAACAGATTCTTACAGTCTTAGTCTTTCTTAGTTTTTTATATGATCTGACTCTGATTTTAAATTTTTTGCTTTTTTTATTTAGTTTGACGTGCTGAATGGGTGCATTGCATTGAGGGGAAAAATTTAATATAATATAACAATGTATAAAAATATGGAATGTAAAAAGTGCTGCTTTTGCTGAAGTAAAACTAGCAATAACTTCTAGTGTACCACTTAGTTTTTGACATGCTAACCAGGGGTATATCATAAAAGCAACCTTATTTTGCCAAAGTGAAAAATGTGTAAATTGGACTTAGTATGCAATGTCTAATATATTTCAAACAAATGTCTCTACTTTGTTCACTTACCATTAAATAAACCTTAACGTTTTAATATATTCCCACTAATAAATAAACTGTTATGTATTAGGAAAAATAAACAAAAAAAAATAAAAATTTTGTTATAATGATATTTGCCAAACTCTCAACCACAAGTGTTTTAACTCCCTTTGTCCAGCAGATGGCGATAAAGATCTGATAGTCACATTAAACGTCATTCGCGAGCGTGTCACTGTTAAGATGTTATCAATTCAGTTATAAATTGCGTATGTATTTATAGCAAATGTAAATATATAGTTTATGAGAAAATACTTGTGCCACTATGTGTAAAATGTGTGTAAAATGAATAACTAATTTACATAAGTTTCCCGGTTAACTAAAAAACCACAGAAAAACTAAACATAACGCTTTGATTCATACTAATTAATTTAGGCTATATTACCAGTCTGGTTTACCAGAAACAACGTATTGTTAAATAAAATCATCTAAAAGACATATAGGTGAATAATGCATTTACGGATTATTAAAAAGCTGTAACATACCTTTTACTATACTCGCCATCTTTCCTTTATGTTTCATTTCTCACAAACTCTTCTCATTAACTCCCGCCAGTGCTATGAATTTGGACGGCACCACCTCTGGCGATGGCGAGGGTGGGACTCGGGTCGATACCATCTGCGCAGAGGTGAAGGGGTGTCCGACTCTCTGAAACTAATCACACATGCTGCCAGTATTTCTCAGCAGGACTGACCGCTTGCGTTCAGCAAAGGCGGCGAATCGCGCATCTCGGAGAAATGTAGATGTAGTGTCTGTTGCCATAAAATCTCACTGGAATAATTAAGTGTTTAGTAAATCAAAGGTAAGTTCGTGCTTGTCTTTAATGTCTTTTTGTATAATGCGTGTATTGCTCTCATTGCATTGGCAGATCTGTAGTACAGATGAGCTGTTGTTGCTGTGCGTATTTTGATCTCAGCACATCTACTTTTAGAAGTAAACTCAAAAATGATTTATCAATACCTAAATGCATTCTCAAAAATATCTTTATATTAAGACATAAAAGACTTTTAAAGTAAAAGTGCACTTACGCGGTTGATTTAAGATGCAGTCTACATTTTTGTTGGAGAAATTAAACTGAAACTGAAATTAAAATTAAAGTCAAAATCCTGTAATCAATCAGTTTTATTTGTGATCTAAAGAGAAATCACTTACACAAATTACACTGTATAATTTGTATATCTGTGGATTATTTAATGGACTACAGTATAAATGTTTTGAAGTGGTAATTTATTCTTATTAAATACGCTAAAAGTGTCAACCTGTTGGCAAAAGGCAGTTGCGCTTTTACAAAAGTTAAATTTCCCTGTAGTGCTTCATACTGGAAATAATTTAATTTAATTGAGTTCATTTCTGACAGCACCACACATTTGTAGTTCAGATTATTATTATTTACTGTGTTACAAACTTTCTGTTATGTAACTTATTTTTTACTTTGACCAGTGTCCAATGCAAATGTGTTCATGATTTCTTAAATAATATTTCCATTTACCTTTATTTAAATTTAAACATTCTATACCTTTCATTGCACATTTATATAGAGTCCTTTCTTTAATTGTGTTGTAAAAGAATATGAGTGTTTAAACATACTGTGATTTGGTTTTCCCTCCAATTCCAGCAGCAGACAACACAAACAGACACTATCAGACACTCAAGGACAAACATTGGCTATTGCTTTCACAGTCAAACAGTTTCCTAAAATACAGCTGTAAACAGCACCGAGTTTGCAATGGTATTAAATGAATTAAAAGTTGAGTCAAAATCTGCAAAAGCATTTAATGTTAGAACCTTTTACAACACCACATTGCCTTACTGACATTATGTTCATGCACAAATAAATTCAGTGAAATTTACAAGAGACAGTTTTACATTAGTCTTATACTAAAAAGTTTTTATGAGGGAAAATCTGCCCTGACATGGGAGTTTCATTTAAAAGCTGACACTAGAAACAGTTGTGCATCAAGAATGTGTTGTGTGTGGAGCCATACGATTTTTAATTGTTTAACTGTTTATGCTATTTACACATTTACATTGTCACTCATGTATTGTGTATGGTTTATTTTTTGCAATATATATGTCTACTAATATAATGTACTCACAGTAAGAGTTCATTGCATACAAAATTGTGATGTTTTGCCTTCATTGTATTACAGTTAAAGTGAAAGATGTGTTTATGGACTCTTCATCTGTCTCAGAATTGATTGAATAAGTATTATGTTAATCATGTTCAGTCTAGCATTGAACAAAAGCCTTTTTCAGCCTGTAAAAATGTAAACAGGCTGTCAGACTTAAGCAATAATCCTTAGAAATCTCTAGGAAGAGCCTTAAATGCCAAACAGAACAAAAGACAAATTAAATCATAAGACTGCTTTTAAGTAAGCTGTCAAAAATGACAGAAAAGACCATATATCTGTTATTGGGGAACCCCCCCCATAGCAAAAGATGTGACGCACAGTCCATTGCAAAGTCATGCTCAGTTACTGTATTTGAATGCTTCCCTGTTATCGGCTTTTTGTAATTCACTAAAAAGATACAAACGTGCTCCTTTCTGCTAAAATGAGCAAAATGTTCCTGTCAGGGGATCAACACGCCTTAAGACTGGACAAAAAGAAACCTGTCGGAATGCAACTGGCCATCCTTGAAATGTGATCTCTCGTAGGGGTGCAGGGGTCAAAGGCTAGAGGTGATGGGAAGAATGGAGCGGTGCTATCTCACTGGTCTTCTCAGCCTCATTGTGTGCATTCAGCCCCTGGCTGGACCATGCCTAAGCACATCAAAGCACTGCCCAAACATTGTTTGCCAGCCCTGACCTTTGGCCTGTTGCTATGTGCTGGGTTTCACAGAGGAGCGTGTTGTGTGTGTGCTGGTGGAGAGACAGTGGGCAGAGACTAAGTGGAAACCTGCTGTGTCACCCACTCGCTGCTCGACAATAACACTCAATAAGTTTCCTCTCGTTTTTTGGGGATCTTCTGCTGGTCGTCTGCTAAGTTTTATTGTATGTGTGAAGCAGGTAATGACAGAGGGCCCAGCCCCCACTTCCACACACGGCTCTCAAGGCTAGAAGTCTTAAGAGTCAACCACCCCCTCTTCTATCCTCATTGGAGGAAAGTAATGAAAGCTTCATTCTGACTTCAGGTGGTGATTTTATAGAAAGTGGAGATGACATGATCATTTGACCATAATTCCTCTAATGTGGTTTGGATCCCTTTAATTCTTAGTATGACTTCTGATCTGGTTAATCTACACACCTGTTTTGGAGTAAACAATTATATGTTTACAATTAAACAATTAAAACAATGTTTTTTGCTTATTTTTTAAAGTTGATGTTATGACAGCAGTGTTTAATACCACATTACTG
>JAZGTK010022327.1:0-10305 GCA_036877625.1 Ambastaia sidthimunki | reverse complement strand
GAAACAGATAATAACTCATGAAAACAGCACAGCTACAGGTAACTGGTTGCCTGGGACTGCGGATATACAATTAAGCAATACTTGACTGCAATACCACAAATGACCAATCAGAGCCATGAAATAACTGTGCATATTCGTTAAGACCGGGAAATCTGATTCTGAATATATTTAATTTACATCTATTAATTAAATGTATTTACATGTATTGCATACATTTATTGTATTTATATTTATTACATACATATGTGCCAGACGCTTGCCAGATGCTTTTATCCAAAGTGACTTTAAAAATGAGAGAGCATTTAATATTTTGTCTTTGTCCAAGCCAACATTAAGTATAGTCTACAAAGCTATGTTTACAAGTACAAATGAATTGAAGCTGGAGAAAGACAAACAACATAGAACATAAGAGGGATTTTTTAAAATAAATTTAATTATATTGTGGACAGAAAATGAGGTATAGGTTTTTTTTTAGTTAAATAGCGTCTTAATTTTCATTTTGCCTAACCATATTGTGTACTCACATAGCTGAAGCACCACAAAAAAGCATTTGGGGCATGTTTTCCCAGTGATGCATTTCAGGGTGTTTTAGGAGACAAAAGAGCAGCTATCCAAATAATATGGAAGCTAATTGAAATAGTGTCACCAGAGGCACAGCTGCTGAAACTAACAGAGCTGTCACATCACATTTACTCAAAGCAGCTAGACAAGCATATGGCTAAAACAGTAAGCCACAGTGGGTGTTTGTTTACAAAGACTGCTTCATTGGCTTGTAAGCATCACAGTAGTCACATGTTGGTATCAGTTGCATGATGTTTCCATGGACGTTTTTTTAAATGTCTACCTAGAGATTTTATTTCAAAATGTTTACGGTATAATACAAAAGAAACAATATAATCATAGGTCCTGTGACTAGGCACCATTTATTAGAATGTTTTATCACATTTTAATCACCTTAACGTGTGAGTCTTGAATACTTAAGTACAAATATTTAAAATATTCCATATACAAGGTCATAAAGTTACATGCATAAATATTATGATAACCAAAATGTGGTTTAAAATAAGTTTGGATGGAGAATAACAACATTGTAGGATATGTTTGCTTCATAAAACTTACTGTTGTTTTTAATGTATCCATGTATTTATTGTTGTACCATAGGATCACATGAAGAAGGAATTTGTTTCATTTATTGAAAGTAATAAGGGTTTTATCTCACCATTTCATCATTTTGTCTTATTTGAGATATCCTAAACTTCAAATAGATGCCACTACACACAATAACATCATGACAACCTTGAACAACCTTCACAACATTTGATAAAAGCAGACAACAGGCATCTGACAGCATTATAATACCAGCCGAAAGCCCAGTAAGTTGTCACAACTGACACATCTTGGCAAAAATACAGTTTAATTTCACCTCTATGTACTTGGTTTCCTGAAAAATATGATTGTAACTATAGTTTCTGTTAAAGTACTATAGCTCTGCAGTGATATTATTATAATGCAAGTATGCTCATGTGGTATGAGCAACACTATTATCAAAAACAAAATTAAACAAAATTTTCTAAATTTCAGTAAACCCCATATTATTTTGCTTTTGCTGTACGTTATGGTACTGTACAGAACACTGTACTGAAACTATACTTACCATGATAATTTTTGTAAGGAAATCTCGCTCATTAACAAATGCAGACTATTCAAACTTGCTGGTAACATTAGACCTACACAGAATGTAGACTCACCTGAAACAGTTACTTTTGCTGTGGCTTTGACTGTGTTGGCCCCTCCACTGTGCTGGTTAGTAGCTTGACATGTGTAGAGAGCTGGTTTATGCACTACCACACGTAGAACTGATACTATAACTTCCCCAACCAGCATCTCCTCCACTGATGCTCCCGAAATCTAAAATTAATGAATAAATAAATACAGTTTTTTAAAAAAATCAGTTTTAATGTAATGCATGATCTGTGGCTCATTGCTTTTATAAAATGTCAGTAATTACAACATGACATTATACTGTTCAGACATTAAAGTTTATAATCATTATAAATTTCTCCACCATTTAAGACAATAAATTAAGGAAACAAGGTAATTATGCGTAATTACATGCAACTAACCTTAAACCTAACCCTAGTCTTAACCCGATCCAACCCTATAGTAAGTACATGTTAATTAAAATTATTCAGTACCCATTACTCACATATAAGTACACTGTAACGAGGATGCTTAAAATAAAGTGTAACCCAAATTAATTACCAACAGTGAAGGTCCATTAATATAGAATTCAGCTGATGTGTGGTCACAGGTGCCTTTGTGCGTTTGACCTTTTTCGAACACAATAATTTACATTTGTCAAAATGTTTATTATTTTAATAGCACAGAGATTGCAGTGCATGTACTGTAATTGATAGCGATTTATATTTGTTACAGTGTTATTGACTGTATACAGGAAAAGAATAAAACAGAATAGAACAGATTGGAATAAAAAAAATGGATGCTCATATTCGAGTCATAGGGTTGATCCAACAATTGAAATAAATCCCTCTATTTATTCTTTGGATGTGTTAAGACTCCTGCTATCTTGCTAATATGATTTGTTAAGTTTATGTGAACATTATGACAGCCTGTAGGAATGTCCAATCACGGCTCTATATTTGACAAAGTGCGCATGCAGCTGATTTTAGAAGGTACTTTATCCAGCTAAAGAAAACTAATGAGCTGAAAGTCCTGCCAGAATGACACTCAGACAGGGTAATTTTAATCAAGGTTTAATAACATCACATGCGTGTCAAAGATACTTCGGTGGTCAGAGGTCAAAGTTCATCTCCCAATCATAACGCTGAGGAGTATTTGACTATGACAGTCAAATCACAGTCAACTGTCTAATAATCATAAAATTGTTCCCATTGTAATTTTGTGCTCATGATGAGTTTTGTCATGAATAAATATCAATGTCAGTTATTAGTGTTAAAACATCATGTATAAATTCTCTAGGGTGTCAGAAGAGTTCTCAACAATGTGAAAAGGTTTGTTAGGATAAATGTAAACAAAAATCAATATTCCTATCACATTCTTCCAAGACCAAAATATTTGAATTATGTTATTCAAATTCATTTTATAGTTCTACAATTGACAAAATAAACTTAAATGTGACACCTAAATGGACCATAAATTAAAACCTTCAAGTCCCATCAGCTACTAAAGATCAGTCCCCAAACAATAAAATTTTTACTGGGTAGTTACCTATAATTTTCTTAATATATTTGTATTAAAATAACACAAGTTTAAAACTACACAACAAAAAATATAAAAGTGTTATATTCTACAAAACAATCAGCTTAGTGTTTCCCAGTACATCCAGACAAGCCTACTACAACTGAGCAAACAGCCAAAATTATATTCATTAACCCAGGTAAAAAAAAGACCCATACACTTGTATCAATTCATCAGTTTTGTTTCAGTTATAGGCCCTTGTACCATTTTCTAAAGCACTAAATATAAGTCAAAAAATACATCTAAATCTAAATACATCTAAATACCATCCAAAAATGTATTTGGTCTTACCAAAGTGAAACTGACCTAATTCATTCATTGTGGATTGGTAACTGGATATAACATAGTATGTCTACTTGTATTATGCCTATTAGTATGCAAAATAGTATACCTACTAGTATGCCTATGTGTATACATTTAAAATTTAAATTAAAATATTTTTGCAAATTGCATAGTTTGCAAAATGTAGAAACTGGAAAAGTACAGTAGTTAAGGAAGAAAAAATCAATGCTGAATCATTCTGAGGATCTTAAAGAAGTATTAGACTCATTATATTGTTTTTTTTTTTATTATTCATGTATTACATAAATTGCATTAGGTCTGCTGACTGCTGATTGCAGAACAAAAGAACTAAATATTAAATATGTAACTGAGGAAATCATGCAATAAAAAAAAACATGATAACATTAATAATATGAGATTTATAGAAGACTGATTAGGGCAGCCACACTTTTTGTATCACTCAAAAAATGAAAGTTACAACCACAGCTGGTTAGCCAACGCAATATTTATCTACAGATAGCTCAGAAAATATTGCATTAATAAAAATATAATTACTGCTATCCAAAAAACACAGACAGCACAGCCTGTTTAGATCTATTCTTTATCAGCCCCTGACAGAAACCAGAGAAATTTGAATCTGGGATTCGACTAGATTAAAGATTTATATGCTTGTTTTTAGATGCTTTTGTCTTCACACAGAACTGCTGATCGGTTTTCAGGTTTCCTTTGTTAAGGGCTACCAAAATCCACATCCAAAAATGATCCAGATTCATGATAACAGTGCTGAGGTGTTTTGAATTCCTTTCTCAGTGCGGCTTACGTTTTATTGCCTCTGTCCGAACATTGCCCTGAAGAATGCTTGTAGTTTCAGTCCTATTAATAGTGGTGCGGACCAAAGTATTTACAGACCACAGGCCTCCCATCATTGTTTTTGGCAATGTATTTGAGATACGCTGCCTGACATTTAACATGAACGTACTGTGCTCTCCTCTCTGTTCCAGTAAGATGAGATGAAAGTACAATTAATTTTCTCCATAGTGCCAAAACAAACATGATGAGCAGGAGAAATGAAAAGACAACAACTTGGGGAGAAAATAAAATAAGTGTAAATTATCTTTTAAAGTAGAAGATTTACCGTATTGCCATTTTCAAGCCAGGTTATTGACGGGATTGGATTGCCAGTCGCGTTACATTCTAAAGCAACTTCTGATCCAATCTGTACTTTCTTCTCTTTGGGAACTTTTAGTATTTTGGCAGGAGCTATAGGAAAAAATACAGTATAGTATAATATAAATATTGTGATTATGGATTCCAGTGTAAACCTCAAGAGAACTGAATTCACCTTGACACCAGGTGGTTAAAGGATATGTCCATCCCAAAATTAAAATTTCTTGATGTTTGTTTTTTTCGGAAAGAAATTAAGGTTCTTAGAAAAAATATTCCAGGATATTTCTCCATCTAATGCAATTCAACAGTGTTCATCAATTTGAAGGTCCAAAATAAAGTTTCAATGCCGCTTCAAACGGCTTCTCTCGACCCTAGCCAACAAATTAGGGTCTTGTCTAGCAAAATTATCAGTCATTTTTAGAAAAATGTATTATAAATTTATATAGTTATAACTACAAATGTTCGCCTTGGTGTGGCTCTGAGATGCACATCCCCAAACTCATTACATAATCACATTGGAAAGGTCATGCTGGATGTAGGTGGAAGAACAGCTCTTTGATGTTATTAAGTAGACAGGGCTGATAAATACAATTTAATCTCTGTTCTACACTCTGGAGCTAAAGTGGCAGTAATGCACCTATTTTGTTGGTTGCCAGCCACTGTTAAAAACCAGTGGCTGGCTATCCACTCTTGTTCACAAGAGTGGATAAGGAGGGTTGTTAAACAATTGATGTGTATGCTGAATTCTACATATTGTATGTAATTGTCAGTTTATTGTTTAAAATGGTCTGTTTGTGCATGTATCCTGTATGTCTAAATCTTGCACTCTGCCTACAGCGTGATTTCGTAATGTTCAGCGACGCACATCATAGAGCCAGACTAAGTCAAACATTTATAGTTAAAAAGTTTATACATTTTTATTTATTTCAAAGATGACGGATCATTTTACTAGAAAAGACCCTTATTTATTGGCTGGGGTCGACACATCAGTCATTTATAGTTGCTTTAAAACTTTTTTTAGACCTTCAAAATGAAGATTGTTGAATTGCATTAGATGGAGAAAAATCCTGGAATGTTTTTTTTTTCTCAAGAACTGTATTTCTTTTTACAGTTACAATGACTGTAGTCATTTTTTTATGACTAAAGAAAGATAAACATAAGGTCTTGGATGACATGGGGATGAGTAAATAATCAGGAAATTTTTATTTTGGAGTGGACATATCCTCTGACATCACTTGTTTAAAATATTGCATTGAGAATTTGCTATCTAATGCAATAACATTTAGAGTTAACACAGATATACAAATACATGTATGTGCAATATTGAATACTTTTTTTTAGCAAAAGTTTACTTGAATGATGATCAAAGCTGTATGAGCTGTTGCATACCTTGTACTTCAATGGTAACTGGTTTGGAAAAAGCAATTCCAAAACTATTTCTGGCCACACAGCGATACTGCCCGGCATCTTCTTTCTTGATGTTGTTGATTTTTAGTGCACCAAATTCCAGCACTGAAATCCGACTATTAACCTATGTGAAAAATGCAAATGTAGCAAGAAAAAAGTAACCAAATTGAATTATATGTTTTGATCCAAACATTAAACTGTGAAGAAAGTAGCATTAAACATTGTAAGACAAAGTAATGATTACCTTTATTAAATCATCATCTTTAATCCAGGAGATTTCTGGTTTAGGATATCCTAATGTTACACACGGCAGCACTGCCTTGGATTCCAGAAGCAACGTCATATTTGTTGGATGCCTTTTAATTTGAGGTTCTGAAAAGGTAACAAGTTTCTGAGGTTTCTATAAAGCATGATAAAATATTCAGCAATTGCAATGATCTTTATCTGCATATTATTTTTTGTTTATATTCACACCACATTCTTACGCATTCAACTTTTAAAGGAATGTAAATTAATCACTGAACTCTGTGTGTGTGTGTGTGTGTGTGTGTGTGTGTGTAATCACATTTTTATGTAAACACCAAGAGAAGAGTCAAGAAAGAATCAACTGAAAAGATGCACGAGCAGAAACTGACTTTTGAAACTGCATTCCATTCTAAATAATAGCTATTGTACATTATGATGACATATGATGACATGTAAGTACATGTAACAGAACCTACTCATCTTCAGTTGTAAAGCTCCACAGCTCTTGGCTGGTTCTCCAACCCCATTGTTAGCAAGGCAGCAGTATTCTCCGTTATCTGAATCCTTCACGTTAGGAATGATCAGCATTTGGCCATTTTCGCGTATAACATATCTTGAATCATAATATCTGCGATAATCAAATAGTACACATAATAGTTTAGCATTTAGCATAGCATAACAGAACGTCACAAAACATGAGGAATGGTACTTGTGTTGCTTCTTATTTAAACAGGCACCAAATGAGCAGTATAGCTCAGATAAACAAGACTTTTGCAGAATTTGATGTCCTTTCAAAAATAAGCACAGTCGGATATTGTGTCATAACCAAACGCAACATGACAAAATTCCAGTGACAAGCAATTTGTGTGTTCACACCAAAGCGACACAGCGATGCGACAAAATCAATCACAAATGTTGTTTCCCACCCACAGCAAAAAGAATAAGTGTTGTTGTGGCTGGTTAGAACAAAACCTTCGATATACATTGAAAAGATCATTTTTATTGTGTGTCGCATTTGATTAGAACATGGTGTGTCATTGGGGTTTCTTCTAGAACTTTATTGGAGACACGTGAAATTTCTGAGGCCATTTGTCAGAAGAAAAGAGGAGACTTTTTGCTACTCTCCATTTAATCATATTTGTGACTGGAGTACATAATTTAGATATTATTGTGTCATGGGCAATATTTAAAACATATGGTTTATGAAGACAGTTTTTACCGTATTGGATAATTATTTCGTGTCCATGTAATATCAGCTTGAGGGTATGAATCAACCTCACAGATAAATGTAGCATTATGATCCAGGGATGCATCCACAGTCTCAAGCAATGTTGTGATTTTGGGTGCTAAAATGAAAGCAAAAATTAATTAATCAAATCATATCCAGACTTTTATGTTGGCTTGACCTGAAATAAAAAATGAAATTAGACAGCTTGATAGTTTCACAATTAGATAAGCATGTTTTTTGCAAATATTGCAACATGATGCTAGGATGTTTTAGCATGATGCTAACATGGTGTCTTATCCAATATAAGAAAGTCTGATCCAAATAAATATAGCACACTAAGCCAGAATAGCCTGAGGGTGAAAAGTCTGGTAGATGTTCTGTAGACTAAAAGCTCCAGGAGGAGTTACAGTGAGAAAAGTTGGGGTCTCAGAATACACTGAGGCTAAAAAAAAATTAACACTAATTAAGGCGTCGTTTGGCCTAGCCTGGAAGACTGCTTTTGGCTAGTATGAAAAAAGTTAGTAGACAACACTACCCTTCTAAAAGTCATACATGAGATGGAGTAGTACATATGCCATAGTGTATATTACGTTATCTGGCACACAACTAGTATCCCATAACTAAAGTAAAACAGAGAACATAATTAATTTAGTTCTGCATAGTTAAATGTACTGTACTGTAAAAACTTTAATATGATGTTTAATATAGATTTGCACATGAAATGCATTTTATGTATAATAGTTAGGATAGCGAAGAAATTTCTCTATTTTTGTTGCTGACATCAGAGTGCATTAGATTAGCCCTATAGGATTTTGCCCATGTTACATGGTAGATACAAGCCATGATACACCGAGCCAAAATATTATTTGTAGGTAGATGCAAACATGGACAGAATGCATGACATGCCTTCATCCCTAAAATGAACAATGCAACCATGCTAGGCAAAAGAAAATATAACCTAAGGGGTGTTACAATCATGGATTGAGCCAACAACAAAGTGTTTGGTGTGGTAAAATAGTGGCTGTAGAGAGCAGGAAAGCATCAAAATTCAAGAAACATTTAGAAATCAAACACTCAAATTATAAAAACAATATGTGTCCTAAAGCAAAAATGAGATGAGAGGCTTAGGAATAATGGATGTCAATGGCTTATTTTCGCAACAGACAATTCACCCCTTATTAATCATGCAGAATGAGGACAGGCTTGTACCAAATGCTATTTAGCATTTGACCCCTAAATAACTATGATTCATGCATTAACTGTTGTGAAACTACCTTTTCTCAACAAAATAGTTTGCTTTCTAAGCACTCCTTACCACACCACCAACGGCTGACCTCACAGAGGGTCACAGAGGGAGAACATGTTTCTAATAGAAATAACAGTGTGGAATCATTGCCGCCAATATGGAGCTAATTTCAATTTTAGTCTTTTCAGTGTTTAAAGTCTTATTACATTAGTCCAACGTTATTACAATGTGTGTACAATGTACAATGTTTATTTAAAAAGTATTATTTAAAATCATTGTTTTTCATCATTAGCTTGCAATGTCAAACATACTGTCTTTGTGGTTCACATGAGAAACACTGTCTGTGCAAATCATCATATAAAGAATGTTTTAAATCAGTCACTATTAAAGTTGGGCAGCTTACAAGATTTAAAACAAGTTCAATGTATATGCATATGTTTGTGTATGGGTTTTAAGTTACTTTATTACTTCTAGTTTGATGAGCTATAGACATCCCTCTGAAATGAATCTAAGACTTCTACTCATCTGAATATATTCTGAATAAACATGTTTTTCATTTATGTGCTTCCTTGGATGTCAGAGTTAGAAGTCCCTAAATAAAACAATGCGATATATTTTGCTTTCTAATGTTATAATTGTACTTCAGGTCCTGTGTGAAACACAAGCATGACACTTGTGCTATATTCAGTTTCAGTGTGTTATTAATGGCTGGATGTTTCTGTTGTGTGGTTTCTTTGTTGACCTTGAACCATTTAATATAAAGCTCCAAAACACATCAACAGTAATTTAGTTCTCATCCAGACAATGCAACAAAACTTTACAAATCCATTACAATGACATTACAAACGTAAAAGCATAGTCTCAAAATTGTACTGTAGTAATGCATTTTAAGACCTTTGTTGAACCTAGTGAGAGTCATAAAACCTTAAACACATTTTTGGATGTTAACAGAAAAACACAGGTTGCACATTGCTGAAAGCAGTAATATCACCCATTTGTTTAATTAATAAATGGATAGTGGTTATTTTTGAGTTTTTAAGAGCCATTTCTTTCTTCCACATTAATAAGAAAGTTAAAGCAATGTC
Organism: Ambastaia sidthimunki; assembly: GCA_036877625.1. Classification (NCBI taxonomy): domain Eukaryota; kingdom Metazoa; phylum Chordata; class Actinopteri; order Cypriniformes; family Botiidae; genus Ambastaia; species Ambastaia sidthimunki. The sequence goes on along the minus strand of JAZGTK010022327.1, from coordinate 365 downwards.
ATAAAATGTGAAGTGTTAATTCAGAGTGGTGATTGGCTGTATGTGTCTACATCATTAGTTTCTGAATGTTTCTCCACATTATTCATGAGAAAGAACTTGTTCAACCACTGTGCTGTATTATGCATGAGCGATTATTGCAATTTTATGCATGAAAAAGTATCCTGTGATGCTAGCACAGCTGAAGTTTGGGTGCAGCAGGTTTGTTTGCTGTGTGGTACCAACACACATGAATATATGTTTGTAACAAACATTTTATAACAGGAAGCTTTGTGAATTTTGGGACTGGAATCTGGTTTCTCCTTCTTTTAAAGAAATTTAACAATCTCCAAATGTTTGGTTAAATATTCTTTATTTTTCCTGTATTC
>JAZGTK010022326.1:0-10305 GCA_036877625.1 Ambastaia sidthimunki | reverse complement strand
AAATTATTTATTATGGAAAAACTCAATTTATTAATGAAGCGGTCAATTTTGATACCATGTTGTCTTTAAATTGCAAAAGCATTCCAGTATGTATGAGAACTGAAGCCCTTTATAAAATCAGAGTTCACTATTTATTGATTGTACTAAACAGACAATAAGACCAGCAAGACTCTGCTGTATTCACCAGCACACACACAAATGCCTTCATTCAGCAGCCTGACACATCTGATCTGCCTCACCAGATGTCCATGAGTCCCACATCAAAGACTGCACGCTTTATCACCACAGCTGCACCCTCACCAGTGAGCACCCACACCTTTTCCTTTTAAGGGAAGGAAGGCCAGAGACGTTTGGGTTGAGCTGGCAGGTATCTGTCCACCACGGCCCGTTTCTGTGAGGAAGGAGACTGACGCAGAACAGGGGTCCGGGACTGCTGGAGGGGCCTCACTAATTGGGCTGTAGGTGACCTGATGGCCGACTGCAGGCACGCAGACGACAATGAGTTTATTTATACAGATGCAGAAGACACAAGAGGGAGACAGAGATGCCCTTGGCCTGTTTTGGCAGCTGGATAGATCACAGAGAAGAGACACACACACAGGCACACAGAGGGGGACAGAGTTGTGACATGTACTGAGCTGACAGGATGCACTTGTGCGTTTTTCAACACAATGCAGCCCTGTGATGGTGTGAGCTGAGTGGAGAAAGAGATGAGCACTGGAGCATGCTGGGACATCTGCTCCTAAATATCATCATAAGCAATACAACAACGCAACTAACCACGGGAAAGTCACCAACAAGAGTAGAGCTGTGAGACAAAATCCTTTTTAATGCAGCTGACAACATGCATGAGGAATTATTGCACTATAATAGTTGTTGAAATGTTTATTGTGGCTGTGGAATGTTTACACAGATGTAAATAGCCCTGACAACTCGTGTTATGAACGAGGCACATCTGAAATCTGACTCAAGCTCGCAGCTGTCAGCATTATGAAGGACTGAAGGACCAATGGACAAGATATTTTTGCCTGCACTAATGCAACAGGTTTGCTAGCCAACAACAAACACATTACTCACACACATACAGGACACACACATGGTTAACACCGGTCAATGCATTATAAAGAGAACTCAGAGATCTCTTTAACAAACGATTGTGTCTGCCAATGTTAACATATTTTTAACAATCAGCCCGATTGTAAAAAAGTCAATACTGAAAGCAGATATCATCAGAACTTTTCAAACAGAAACTCTTTTGTATGGCAGGTTAAAACTCTAAAGCATTTTACTAATGTGTTATTTGTCTTTTCAACGTATTGAAATATATTTCTGAATGTAAAACTACAGACTAGAGATCACACACATGAAACTGCATCTGGACGTACAGCGCAGAGGTGCGGGTGAGACAGTATGGAGAGTAAGTGAGACTTTACCAGATTCCCTCTGTGTTCCTGAGAGAGCTGGTGGACCGTGAGCGTGGTTTCATTATGATACTCATGGCCAGACGTCTTCTGTCTGGTCTCGTGGTCACTCTCGTTTTCTCAAGACTTCCTCAAACTCTGTCCTGCTCATGCTTTCCACAGATAATCCACCTCTGTGCTTAAACTACACTGATGGAGTCAGTGTCTCTTCACTTACACACTCTCTCTCTCTCTCAGAAGCGTCCTGGGGTGAATATCACGTTTCAAGTTTTTTTCTCACTGGGTTGCAGTGGGAGAGAGTGTGTGTTTGTTTATGTGTGTGTGGGGGGGTGGATAAATCCTCAGGGTCTCTGTGTGTGTGTCAGTGAGGGAATCAGAGCGGACGGCTGAGGTGACTTTTTACAGTTTAAAAGTGTGCATAATCAGATTAGCTAAATTATGTAATAAAACTCTGAGGAAATCTGCAGAGTTTTTAGTGCAGTTTTGACACAGATACTGTGTGTGTGTGTGCTTTGAATAGTGGCCAACCGCACAGAGTCTGCAAACTGCAAACAGTCTCTTATCATCTGTGGTGGGCGACCCTGGCAATAAACACATGCACATGAGTGCATTGTATTACTCCAAATACACAGAGCGTGAAAAAATTACTCCCCAGCTTTACTGTATAGTGAGAGTACGTATCTACACCACATATCAAGACAATAAACAAAGACATTATAGACGGACCTTAAATTAAATGTAAACTTTTCACAACTCACTATATAATAAATGCAGCCTGCATGACAAATACAATTACAGTGTGATTAAAAAAGCCAAACTGCTGAATTTCAATTTTGTCCTCTCACTAACCTATAATCCAGGCTAAAATTTCATTCCTGGAAACCTGAACAGTTTCTTAACATCACTGGGAATAAAGCAGCTTTTCCTGGTAAGAACACACAAGGGGAAAATCCCAGGCAGTTATTCTTTAGATGAAGGAAACAGAGCTGTGTTAGCAGAAAGTGTTTCTGTGAAGAAACATCTCAACACTCTTAAGATCCTTCACACTGCTGGTCACATGATACAAACACACATCATTATGCTACAAGATGTTTGCATGTGCTAGTTCAAACACACTCTGAAAACTGAGATGAGCTCTCTCAGGTGTTAACCATAGTGTGACATTAATTCTTAAAAATATCACTAAACTTTCACACCATGTATTTATTTCATTTATTCAGGCTTGTTTTGAGGTACAAATGTGAACGTGTTGTTTTATGCACTGTAAAGCCCTCACTGAACATCAGAAGACCTTCAGCTCAACGGTATGAGGCCCTCTGCTGCTGAACACAGAAATGACTCCTGCCTCAGTAGTGGCAATTTCTCTAATTCACTGGAGTTAAGACAGAATGATCAACTTAACTGACCAGCATTTAAATACAGTCCTAAATCAAGAATCAGTCTAAGCTTCTAACAGAAGGGTGCAAACTGCTTCTGTCTTGATGTGTTTGTTATTGCAATGCTTTCACTGTGTAACAATTTCTTGTAAAGGAAACTGGCCAAATTATCAACACACTGGACCAAAACCAGTTTCCTCTTTTAAACTAATACTGCACAATTTACCACATCCTTACATGAGTCTGTCAAATCTCAAGAAACTTTGTGGTTAAAGTAAACATGCCAACAACGCAAAAGTTTTACACAAAATTACTGTATGACGTTCTTATGAGAACTAACACAAATGTCTAATGAGAAAACTGCAAATTATACCAATGTGTGATATTCTCCATCTGTCATTATAAACACCAAAACAACAAACTTATGAAAACACACTACAATCAGAATAAACCTCAGGTATCATCAGAACACAACATCTCCAGTATGCAAGACACCAGTTTCTGAGCATGTGCAGTACCTGTAGGATTTAAGGAGGCGTTTTCGTTTCATGCCCCTGCTTAAGGATTCTTCTGGGGCTGTGAAATTGTCTGTACAGTCATTCTGTAAATCCATAACTGATGAGAGTCCGTCAGAGGAACAACCTCGTCTTGTGATGTCAAGCGTTTCTTGGACTCTCACAATCCCCGCCCCTTTTGCATTAAGTGACAAGACATCAGCGTCTGGCTCCTCCCCCTTCCTGTAATCTTATTAGCACTCAGACCATGAAACTCTAAACTCTCACCTTCCCTCAATCTGTCAAAGCACTGTGTTTCTGTCCCTTTAGCTAGTTGATGCAGACAGCTGAGACACAAAACCACAAGCAGCATCAAGAAGAGTCGTCACCATACAGCATCTCTCCAGCGAGGCCCACACGTGTGAGGTGCAGAAAATCAAGAGCACCTGTGTGGTGAAAAGGTTTGTGGGTAATATCCTCTGTCACTTTTCACATGATTGCATTCCAGCATGGCCGCAGGTAACTGAAGTCTTCTGCATTCTCCGCGGTTGAGGTAATGGAAGATCTCAAGGTGCATGCTGGGTGAGGATGAGAACTGGTATAATCTGCACTGATGGATCTCAAAGTGAGCAGCATTGTGGCCAGAGAAAAGGACCAGCAGGATCAACCCGTCAAAACCCAGTGAGCCATCAGCAGGTTAAGCTAAAGTTAACTGTCCATCATAGTCTGAAAGTTTTTCTTTATAAAAGACCTGCAGCTCCTCATCCACAATCTCAGCCCGTCTCCAGAAAAACACACTGATGCCTCAAATTCTCACACGTAAGCAGCTTTACGTCTGACATAAGAGCAGATCAGATTAAGTCTGACATTTACAGCGTTTCTGGCAAACAGATGTTGTAAAGTTCCTTCCTACAGGCTTTCTGTGAAAAACTATACTCAACACTTACAGTGAAAGACAAGTACAACTATGTATCAGAACGAATAAAGGCAACACTTACTTCCGCAAACAGCACAAATAAATCTGGGGTTTCATTAAAGCTTTTTTTTTATTTCAAGTGCACCCATCTTTCCTGATAAGCATCTATCAGGTCTGCAGTTGTGTGTGTGATAAAGCAATGAGATAAAAACATTACCAGCCTGAGCTGTTTTCCAGACCTGGTGCCTCTCCAAACACTTAAAACTCCCTTTGAGAATAAACAAACACACCAGAGGAAATGTTTACAGCCTGTGAGAACAAACAAACACCCATAAGAGTGGAGAACCAAAAAACCTGCATCTGCTGACACCTCACTCACCTTTTACATTGTACCTGATCTGACTCTGAATGACATGTCTGCCTGACCAATCACATCACAGAACTGATGTGAGACTCCACTGACACACTACACAAAAACACAACTGTCCTGGAATCAGTTCCAAAGCTTTCTGAAAAACGGTTGCTAGGCTGATTCAATATCTCAATGGGGCGTCTGACATTAGTACATGCTGTTTTTATAGACACCACTAGAGGGCAACACTCTCACGTCTGCTGTCCAAACTTCACTGTTTATTAGTTTCAGTGAAGTATTCAGTTAACTCGTATTTAAAACAATACCGTTTACAGTTTCTATACATTTGTAGCTTTAACCAAACTATTTATTTATTCAGTAATATGATTTGATCATAACAATTAAAAATGAGAAACCACATTTAACAATGTAGCTTTACAATACAATACAAACATAAAATAGTGTCACAAATCTAACCAATGATGACTAAATAAATAAAATATTTCTGAACACATAAAGGCAAGAGATGTGAGATTTTCTCCTGCCAGAAGAATCTATTGATTTGAGTGTAACTGAATGTCTACAGTGGAGACAGAGACGACACAATCTCATTTTCTGTCTCGCTCTGCACTGATCCAAACAAACACCTGAGCCCCAGCAAATCACAGCAGCACCTGAACACTTCCACCTGTCCTGTCTGAAGCCACGACCCCTGCCTCAACACCAGCAACAGGCTGATGGGGATGGAGCTTCTGTTCAGTGCTATTAACATTAGTCATGGGTGACCCAGTCACAAGAGAGCGAGAGAAAGAGAGAGAGACAGAGAAAGAGGAGGGAGAGAGAGAGATGGTAATCTTCTCCTAACTAATAAGTTAATGTAGGTGAATTAAATAAAAATGTCAGTAAGTAAACACCTGTCTTGGGGTTACAGAAATACAAGAGGTGTAAAATAATCTGGGTCTCTCTGTTACTACTACTTTTCTTAGAAATCTCATGACACATGGGCACCTGTAACGCCAGCCCATTCTCTGTGTGTGTGGTGTTGGGTCTGTTGATAAGGGTCCCTGTGCTGCTACAGGAAGAGATAAATCATCAGCACTAATCTTCTAGAGATCTTGTCTTTCTGAATGAACTGAAGATCAGATTCCAGGTTCAGACTGCAGACAGATTCCTTTCAGAGTGCATGAACTACAACACTTGTGCTTTCTCTGCACAGGCAGGTTTAATCAGTTCATGTGACCTGGTGCTGTGTTCTGCCATCTTCAGTGTCTGTCTCACTGTTTTAATAATCTTCTCCACAGGAAATCAGTCTAACATTCTCACTGCCGTTTCTCATCTCCCAGACTCACTTGGCAAGCATAACGACAGCTCAGAGACGTCTAGTTAAACTTCCTGCATGGCACATTTTTGTCACGGATGACACCGAGCGTTTTCAAGCATGGGTTAGGGTTAGCAAACTCCAAATAGCAAAACTCACAATCTTTACAGACAGTCTCGCCTATCAAAACTCTTCTACAACCAGCATTTGATGTGCTTGGTTTACAGCTCTGGCACTAATTCCTGCAGTGTTTTCCATCAATACTGCAGAGTGGAATCTTTGCATTAGTGCAGAGCATGTAAACAGCATGTCGGTTACCTCACACTGCTGTACATGCATGTGGTATTAACACACAGGTGAGGTAATAGGTTTAGTCATTTTGCTGTTGGACAACCGCTAATCCCATTAAACTCTACCTTTGTGATGTCACTGACCATGCTTACACGTATGTCCACGCCGCGGGTGTGCATAGATACAAGCTGTCCCAGGGATGCCCTGTCTCAAAAGTAAGCCTGGGAAGATCTCCAGACGTCACAAGCTACATACTGTAAGCTCTCTGTCTTTTTCTAGCAACATCATGTCAGCTGTAAGTCTACTTCATCTACCTGAAACACTTCATTGGTGAAGTGCATTATGTAATTTTGAGCTGCTTTGGATCATTACTGGAAATGAAAACACCCACTCTAAAAAACACAGACCTACAAATCTACAGGCTAACACATACATGCTTGTGGGCTGGCCGTGTAAACAAGCTTAAACTTCCTTGTTAGCCTCAGATTCATAAATCAAATCTACATGAACTAATATCTGCCAAACCCTGTTTTTCTTTCTCTCAGGCATGTGCTGTTCTGCTCACTACTCACCATATCCAGGAATGTCTTCTGAGGGGGAAGTTGTTGACGTGCATCATTTTTTTCTCCCTTCCTGTGTAATTGCGGCCGGTCTTCATTTAAGTGAAGGTGCGGTTGGGTTGAATTCTCTCTCCCAGAAATAAATAACTCAAGACAGCCAACATACCCTCTACTTACGAGCCTCCACTATAATGAGCTCCAAACATCTCAGTTTTGACCTCACCCATTTAAATCTGTTTAGATCATGTGCGTGAAGATTTTTGGCAACAAAAAGACAAGTACATCAAACACGTCAGGCTTTTTTCAAACCAAAACAACAGCTGCAAGTCTCTGTGTTAGGGGATAATTCCATAGTAGAACAGCAAAAACAACAGACAAAGAGCAGCATGAGGGTCCTCACACTGTCTTTCATGAGTGATTTTAAACTCACTGTGCATCCTCCTCATCGTGCAGTCAGAACATTAACGGTTTCTCTGGCTCTTTGTCTCAAAGAAACCCTCTTCATGTGCACGCTGGAAACCAGGAGATGCCTGACGACTCTTCTCTGTAATACTGCCACAGGCATTGCAGACATAGACAGAAGCATGACAAGTCCAGTCGGGTCCGATGGGCAGCACTGTCCTCTGTATTCTGATCGGGTTCTGTAACTGTAGGTGGTCGAGACAGCTCACCTCGTGAACTCCAGTGCTGTCAAACTCTGTCAGCTATTGATCCTCTCGGTGTAGAGCTGTGATGAATGAACTGCTGTTTTCTGAAGGAACGAGTGGAGCAGCCGCAGCGGATGAGATGAAGACAGTGAGACAAACTGGAGGAAAAAATACACTGTCATCTCAGGGTCGCCTGTGTTCTCGTGTCCCGTCTCGACGGCCGGTCTCACACCGGTGAGCATTAGCCATCACACAGAAAACGGATCGGTGCAGAAAGAAGCCACTGAACACAGCTGAAACATCCAGACAGCCTGTGCTAAACCTCAGAACAATCACAGTGTCACTGTGGCTTACCCTCTGCTCATACACTCCCTCTCAACAGCACCGGCTCCGGCCACAACAGTGTGTGTGTGAGTAATGTGTGTGTGTGTTTCTGTGCATCAAGGGGCCCCACAAGGGAATCTCTGACTGGCCAACGTTTTACAGCACTAAATGAAGAACACATTGTGACAGCTGGATGAGTCGGTTTCTGAAGCTGAAAATTAAACCTGATGATAACAATCACAAGTGTCACATACAAAAAAAAAAAAGACAAAGTTGATGTTTCAGTGAAACAATGCAGAACCTCCTGAGCTATTACTGAGAAACATCTGAGATCTTGGATGATACACACTAAGCACATCCTACCCCAAACTGGACGGTTTTGTCTTTTGCATTAGCACACACACTCATAGACACACACACACACAGACACACACACACACGCACACACAGACACAACCCTCAGGGTGCCCCAACACATTTGGCTAATGCCATTTTAGGACAAAGAGAAACACAGCAGACACACAACTCTGCAGTGAAAGCCCACTGACAGATCATCCCATGTGACATAATTCAGTTTCATCTCTAAATCTGACAGATGGTTTAATGCAGAGCCTAACACAGTGAATGTCTGACCATAAATCACACACATCACTGTGACAAAATAAGGGTGAACTACAGAGTAGCTGAAGCAAACTTACTGAATAAACGCGTGAGTAACTGCTGTGGAAACTAAACGTGTCTCAATGTAAAGCAGTTAAACAGTCAGATGCCTTTAAGCAAAAGCTGTTTTTAGTACTAACTAGCAAAACGTTACATAAATAGAAGCATTGAAGCAAATATTTTAAAATGCGTTGTATTTATTTGCCTTGTAGTATTGCCCAAATATAATAATACTGACTGTGGACGTCCATGTGATGAACACCCCACACACCCATGAGCTAAACTTCTCCTCATTTCCTCTTCTGCTCTCTGAGGACAGTCTGTGGTTTCATACAGACTATATGAACACAAATACACAGCTCAACCTGTGAATTTAAACCAGTCTAATTGAGTTAACACAATTACTATCTGACTGCAAGTACTGTTTGGAAAGACTTTAAGCACATGCATGTATTCACTCACACTGCCAACTTATCAGATAACTGAATCTAAAAATAGCTGTTCAGGGGTTATGCAAGACATGCAAGCTGGAAAAGAACACAAAGTGTGTGTGTGTGTGATAGTAAGATGTTATCCCTGGTCAGTTGGCACAGTAAATGTCAAACACAGCCAGGGCAGCTGTACACTACATTGGTGTGTAAGGTCACATCCCGACCCCTGTCGAGTGGACTCGACTGCACTTCAAACGCATGACTAACAGACGGCTGGTCTGTACATGCAGCTGAATGCTTCTCAGCAGGTGGGAAACACTTAAAACTTCACCTTACTGCATCTCTGCAGAGGCGGCTGTTTGTTTAACGTGTTGTGAGCGTGGGAGGGTTCTGAGAAACTGTTGGATGGCTGTACATCTGCAGCCGTCGACTCTCCGCTGACATGCTTTTCACAGCGTTAAGTTACATTTTCTGCTGGTCCACACCTTCAACACTAATGTGTGTTCTGTAAGAGCACATGTGAATCAACACTGAATATAAGACCGGAGACCTGCTGTGATAGAATGGGCTGAGAAGATCATGGATCAACACTCTGCTGGTTGTTTAATGCCATTCAAATCGTAACTCAAGTCTCTGTAGAGTTGAATGTCTGTAATTCACAAAGCTTTATCTGCCCCAGATGTGCTTCTCTATGAAATATTTTGGTATTTAGCTAGCAGTGTGCAGTACTTTAAGCTCTGAACATATTTACTATAATTAAAGTGAATTAGAATATTAGGCACATTAAAGAGCACTAATTACACAATTAACTTTCTAAACTTTGTTTGTATTTTAAAAAAATGTGCAGAGCTTAACACATCATTTCAAACAGACCAGATAAAAGACTAAACAACTGATACAAAATTAGGCAAAAATGAGCCACAAATGTATTGAAATCATAGACAAATAGTCGTTTTTATGATGATAAATTAATTATATATTGATAATCTTTTTTTATTGATTTGCCACTGCTGTAATGTGACACATTAAGCTCTAGCTGTAACATTACTGTGAAGATAAAGCAAATGAGCAATTTTCCATGTGTCTCCCACTTGTGTTTATTTCTGAACATCTTTACCGCTCGTGCAGGCGGGCTGTAATATTTCTGCTGTGGTTTGTACGGCTCCATGAGAAACAAGTCTGTGAAATGCCTGTTTAAAATGTTTCTTTCCCACATACAGAAAACCATAAAATTAACAAATGGCCACAAAAGACTGAAAAAAGATGAGAACAAGCAGCTGGAGAAATGTAAAAAAAAGTTAAAGGGAACGTTAGAGTTTACTTGATGGAAACGTTGATTAATATTAACAGTTTCTAATAAAATCAGGCCACAGTATGACATACTGAACTGTTTATATTTACACCCCTCAAATGTGCAGTTATATTTTATAAATGCATCTTTGGTGCTTAAAAATCAACAACCTATTTCACAGTACGAGGGGTCAAAAGTTTCCGATCTATGTCTTATTTACCAGT
>JAZGTK010022325.1:0-10305 GCA_036877625.1 Ambastaia sidthimunki | reverse complement strand
TTTGCCATGTCTAACATTCTGCCTGATCTGGCGGCTTTCCTAGAAAATCCCAGCATGCCAGTGTGCGTCCTTGAAATTGCATTCCAAGGAATATTTTTCCATCCATCTAGAACGTGTTTCTGTGGCAGGATGTCATGCACTACACGCTGTGACCTGGAATAACTATAAAGCCAAAAAGCATTAACCAGAGGTCATTCCACAACCCCCCGACCACCACCACCATACGGGTGTAAGAACGTTTCTCAAACATTCCCATTAAGTAACAAAAACATTTCAAATGTTATTTTAAATCATTTTAATTTAAATTTGAAACTGCAAAATGTGCAGTTTTTTTTAGATATTGTATTTAGTTATTGACTATAAGAATGTTAGTTAAACATTTTTAATTCTGTAATGTTTTTAGAACATTCCACTAACAACGTCAGAATAACAATTTTGATACACGATGTATAATGTTAAAAAAGTTCTAGTAACGTTACTACAAGAATGTATTTGATAACCTTGATGGAGCGTATAAAGAATGTTAGCCAGCGTTCTGGGAACCTTCCCTGTTAGCTTGCTTAATAAAAAACAGTGATATCACTTACCAGCAACACGCACTAATGTGGTATTTTAGCCACAAGACATACTTGCATTTTTTCTGTTCCCCAACAACACAAATCAAACAGTGAATAATCTTCACAGTGTCTATAATGCAGAGAAATCAGATCTATTATTACCCAAACCTGTCAAACAGCTGGAGGCTAAACACTTTATATTCTCATAATCTCTAGCGGAGCACAAGACAAAATGGAAATAACAAGTGTGCAAATATTTGACTGAGAGTGTAGCCCACAGAAGATCCCTCTGAAGTGCAGACCACACTTAAACAGAGGTCATAAGCTCTCATTATTAACTGCTGTTTAATTGAAGTATGATGAGGCTGTAATTTGACCAATACATTTCATTAAACAGGAAGCTGGACCCCTAAAATGAGATGTTCTAGTCAAGAGGGTCTATAATACCTGGAGAAATCTATCTGTTTGTATTAGCATTTATCGCTATAGCAGTTACTTCCCTGATAACAATTTTAGATTATAAGAACAGTTCCCTAATATTTGCACAAAATAACAAAAATGTTATTTTGAAAGTTCTATTGCTGTAAGAATGTTATTTAAAGAGTTTGTAATTCTGTAACGTTTTTAAAATGTTTGATTGAAATGTTTTTAATACATGATAGATAGGCTTAAAAACGTACATACTACTAACATTATCAAAAACAAGAATGTTTTTGATAATTTTGAGAGAACTTTAAGAGAACGTTCGCCAATGTTCTGAGAACATTCTTTGTTACCTGGGTCCCTTAGGATGTATTTGAATTCTGTAATTTTTGCTAATGGACACTTCTGGGCATGGATGTTGACGGGAGCCAATCACCAGTTAAAGACTAGTGACCTATCACACAGAACAATGACATGCTGACAGCTGATTGGCTGATGGCGCCATAGAAAATATTCAAGATGTCATTTCATATATCCATTAAATATCGCTAATGCAATGGAATATACATAATTTATATATTTTTATAAGTCAGGGCACAGGAGCAAAACCTGACTTACGTCAAACAAATGGCAAGCTGCAGAAGTTTTGGACCCGATTACTGTGTTCTCTGCGCAGTCATGCGAAGAAACTGTTATAACTGTGTGAATATGGGCTGTGGGGGGGAGTTTTAAACATTTAATTGGTCGTCAGCACACCCTCTTCTGACACTATGTGAACTGACAGACTAAGACCGCCGGGAACAAGCACATCCGAAAGAAATTAGTTTGCACCAAATCTGCATTTGACAAGTGACAAATTAGCCTTTTGAGAGATGCTCTGAGGCCATTACGACATCCCGAGAGGCCGAGCTGACGTTTACCTCACGCTCTCCTTCCAGCTTTGTGCAAAGTCACATTTAACATGAAGACAACTTGATTGTGACTTTTCATTAATTTAGGCCATCCTAAAGAAAAGCTCTTTTCATGTATACACAACCTTTGAGGATGTGAAAAGTGCTGTATTTCAACACTTGTTAGACCGTCTGTTAATACACGTTGACTTCAAAGTGACTAATATGATAAAAAAAGGACTGACTTTTTTTAATCAATGTGTGAAAGACTCTGTTGATATCTCATCAACAGCTAATTTTAGGACAGGGTCCCCTCAGGATCTTGTTTTGCATCCAAAAAAGTTTAACCCTTTACAGCAAAAATAATCTATTTTAACACATTGACCAGGCTAATTAAGCCAGCAACATATTTTTTTAACCAGACTCCCACACAGCCGGTTTTTGGCTACATGGACTAGCGACACCTCTACAAACGCAATGCTATGTGACAAACAAGACCTTTTAGAATCACTACATGCTTTCGTTGATCTCAGGAATAGACCTGCCCATGCCAACACACTAGTGTGCCAGTGTGCTTGTAGCTTACCTGGTAGAGCTTTATGGTGGCAGTTCAAAGGTCAGGGGTTCGAATTACATGAAGCACACATACTCTCCACCAATGTTTACATTAAATACCAAAAACGTTAAAAATATTGTTTTGAATGTTTTAGGAACATTTTAAACATGTTGTATTAGTATTGTATGTTGTATTAACATTGTTGCTTGTTATATGAACGATATTTAAACATTTGTTTAATTCTGTAACGTTTTTAAAACATCCACTAACAAAATAAGAATGACGTTTTTAATATTTATAACTGAAAAAATTCTACTAATGTTATTTCAAGAAACTTTTCTGACAACGTTGATAGAACTTTTAAAGAACGTTAGCCAACATACTGAGAACGTTCCCTGTTAACTGGGCTGGCACCTGCTAACTATACTAAAAACAAAGTGATATCAATGAAAGATCACCACTGGCTTCATGAAGTAAACAGTCCATTAGAAGCTAACAGTCAGATCAGCTGCAGAATCTGCATGACTGTCACTTAGCAAGTGTTGATGTTGCACTTTGGTGTCACCTGTGATATTTTGGCAGTGATTCACGTGGGGTTAAATACTCTCAGCTGAGACAAGCCGCCACATTTGTTAAGTTGCTGAACTGTCACTTTCGTGGAGCATGAAAGCTTTGGCACTGTGTAACATCCAGAGCCACTCTGGTTTGCCATAAATAATTAAGACTATGTGCATGCAAGACAGCCTGTTATGGAAATGACACCTTCAACTAAATTCATGCTTCAAACCAGACGTTGGACACGAGAGCTTTACTTTGGTGAAACATGTGAAGCTTATTTGTCCTAATATTAATAGTGCACTGCAGGCTAAGACAAGTGTTAGTATTACTGCGGCTAAAATTTAAGGTTAGGGATTTGTGAGATCCCTAACACGGGATCTTACGGGCCGTGCTACCAGGGAATGTTCTCAGAATGTTCTCTAAAAGTTCTCTCAGTTATCAAAAAAGTTCTTGCAGTAGCATTAGGGAAACATTATTTAACATTATATATCACATATATCAAAATGTTGTTTTAAGTTGTTAGTAGAGTGTTTTAAAAACATTATAGAATTAAAGAATTTAACAATTTTTTGTTTAAATTATGTTCTTGTACCCAATTATGTTTTTATATGCAATGTCCACATTTCTTACATTTTTGTTACTTAATGAAAACATTAGTGAAACATTCTTGCAACTGAAAATTGTTGGCTGAGTTTCTTCTAGTGCAATTAAAATAAGAGGAAGTCAAAGAGATAATTTAGAGATCTCAGATTGGATATTTTGATGGGATGGTGAGTGTTTTGGAACAGAAGATTGACCCACTGCCATGATTCTGCTTTTAATTGGCCTCCAACAAAAATTAAGCTCAAGTTCATAAAAAGACTATTATCAGAGTTATTGTAGGAAAGTAACATCAAAAACTAAAAGGTTTTAGACCTTATGAATTTAATTCCAATAAATTCTTGAAAACAGAAAGTGTTTTCTGTGTAGGATAATTAAATTTATGAGGGATAAATAAAACTAATAAACATAAAATATAATAAATAATAAAATAAATAAACTGCCACTCCAAATTAGTTATACCACACATCACAGACTTTGTAAGATAGAGTTTTAATAGTGATGCTGTGCTATATAACAGGGGTCTCCAATTTATGTTCCTGGAGGTCCACAGACCTGCAGAGTTCAGCTCATGATTAAAAATCATGATTAACTGCTTCAGGTGTGAGTCATTAGGGTTGGAGCTAAACTCAGCAGATCTGGACCTCCTTGGAGACCTTCAGCTATATGCTATATAACATATGTGATACCTCCACACTTCCAAAGGTCTGTTAGTTCATGAGTTCACGTGTTCATGTGAATTAAGGGATGTGGGTTTGGCTGGTGAGGATGAGGGCAAAACTAAACCATCTGACTATAAAAGCATATTTCTCAATTAATGGAAATTCATTTAGTGTGCAGAGATTGGAAAACTTTTTAAATGTAAGTGAACCTACAACTTATTTCCTGTTTCTGTTTACATGACATGCCTTCTGGAATCAGTTGTCATGGAAATACTGATAATTGAAAAGCAACTATTTACTCCTTATCTTACTGTTACTGGTTTGTGTTATGGCTGAGCTCGGTTGCTCATTGAACTGAACTCTGATTGTGAGTCTGGGATCTTTATTTTGTATTCATGGCTCTATTTTCACCCTGGAATATTAATTTTTAATTTGATTCTGCAAGAAAAATACCAGTTCTTGCAATGCTGTGCAAAATAAAGTTTAGTTGAAGTTTTAGATAAACTTTTAGGCTTTGGGTTCTGTGTAAGTAAAATCCTGTTTTCTGTCAGCTGTGTTAACTAGAAGCTCTACTAGTTAACTAGTTTAGGGGAATGGTGCAAACAAATTTCCGGCAGACTTGGCATTATTTTTACCAGATATTAAACAATAATGCACATACAGCCCAGCAGTGCTATATATCAATAGCAATACACAGTTGAGCTGTATACAGTGTGAATCATTGCAACTCTTGGCTATGAGTCATGACTTGTGCTGCAACAACGTTCCCTTAATGTTGCGAATGGAGTCGTTTGTGGTGCGGCTCACTGAACAGAGATAATCATGGGAAATCGACAACCTACTCTTAAATTACTCTAGAGCTTCATAAAACTTGATGCACATGGTAGCAGAATTACCAGAATGTGACCGCTACACAACTTTTATGATTGGTCATAATTTGTAGATTTCAACATGCACTGAAACTCGGCTACTTAATTTAATTGATTTTGCAAAATGGCTATTAAAAATGTGCGTAGCTTTTTGGTCTTGCTGTACGCCAATAATTATGTAATTCGTGTCTATTTTTGTTTCGTAAGAATTTCATGAGAAACATTTGAGACAATTCGTATGTGCAGTAAACGAAACCCAACAGAGACCTTCATAAAATCTCTGGATCTTTTAAACAACAACTAAATCACATTAAAGACTCAGATTCCGTTATATAGAGTGTGAGAAATGTATTACTCTATTTGCTTTAAAAAATACATACATGGAACAAAATAAATTCAACATTGTGATTCAGGCATGCCCACCTCTTCCTTAGGGCCAGAAAATACAAAGTATTTTTTTCTCCCATGGGTGTTTAAACAAAGCCATGCAGTTCTTTGGAATACAAATTGACACATAAGAATTCATAGATGAACACTTCATGTATAAACATAGCAACCCTTAGAACCGTTTTAGATGTGAGCTCAAAATAACTGCTTTTAACATCTACAAAACATAGTTCAAAACTGTTTTTTGGTTTTGGTCCCACTGGACCATACAGGTCTGTATCTGAAATGGACCGGGTAGATTCTGAGTGCTTTGACACTGAATATGTAGGAGATAGAATAAAAAAACAAATCTTCAGTTAGAACAGGAAACAAAGTAACAGTTTTTTATTTGTCCTAACAAAAACTTATTGTTTTAAAACAAACATTTTATTTTTCTCCTGTAGATAGATATTGTTCAAGGACACTTTAAACTCCTCTTTTAGGCTGGAACTTCAAAATTGTTTATGGAATATTGTAGCTCTGCTAGCTAGTGCATGCAGCTAGTTGTTAGTTTTTGAAGGAATAACGTTAATACAATGTTAGAACTTTCATGTTTGTTACTTAATGGAAACATTAGAGGAATGTTCTTAACCTAAAATTGTAGCTCGATTTGAATAAAAGTGCTTGCCAAACACATTAATATTAAATATTTCCAAAAGCATAGTCTAATATTCAAGATTGCATAAATAAATAGTTCAGGTATTTTTAATTCTTCTAAGGTACTTCCGGGGAGATTATTGTTCATTATTGCGTGTTGTGACATGTTTGCTGTAAATGTAATAAACAACATCTTCATTAATTGCTCTAATTCTTTTAATGTGTGATGTGAAAATACAATTAGAACAAAACAGACCTTCTTGTTTTTACATCAGCATCTTGCAGTCATCTCTCAGTAATGAGATAAACTGAGATAATAAAGCTTAAAGCGTGTGCTTTAGAGGAACACTGTATCTCCAGAGACGCTGGTGGAAAACTCAATTTTTAGACTTGTCAAAGGAAAACTCAATTCGCTGTATTTATTCCCTTCATTTTCAAAGACTGGTGGGGCTCCTTTTTAGGGAATCGACATTTTTATTGATTCAGTGTCATATTCTGTCCACATTTCAGAGGGAACGTCAAACTTGCCTTTTCCCATCTTGATGTTAAGTTGGAAAGAAGCCTGGAAAAGGGGCACTTTTTAATCGTAGACTATAAAGATGCGCACTGGTCCCTAGAGAGAGGCTGACTCATCCAACGAGAGCCTGTAAGTAACATATTGATAAATCTCACACAGTTTGCCAGAGCTGGTGTCAGTCGTTCAGTCCCAAACAAGATTTCAGTTTTGTTGATGGGAATCACTTACACTGATGGCATTATAAGTGAAAAATAAGCAGCCAGATGAGCCAAGCTTACAGGGAACGTTCTCATAATGTTGGCTAATAAAAGTTCTCTCGGTTATCAAAATATATTTCTGCAGTAATGTTAGCAAAACATTTTTTATGTTCTGTATCAAAGTTTTTAGTGGAACGTTTTAAATACATTACAGATTTTAAAAAATTTGAATAACACTTCAAACTAACATTTTAACGTTTTTGTTACTTAATGGAAACATTAGGGAAATGTTCATACAACTCAAAATTGTTAGCGGGGGTTGTCGAGCAGTTGAACATTCATAAGCAAAGTGTTTTGCTGAAAGGTGTCTGTTCTACAACCCTCATGGCCTGACCCCACATCCTTATAAATCTACAACGTTTAATTAGATCAATTCAGAGGTGTCTGTACATCATCTCAATTTAAGTTTGGATAAGAACATTTTCTGAACAATTTCCAAAATTGATTTTGACATTTTTTACGTTTCCAGCGTGAATGAAACATGATTTCATGGCGAAGAGACTTTCGGTTCACAATGGAGCTTCAGGTTCTCAGCACAATTAGCAACTTTAATGATGGTGATTAATGAACAGGATAAATCAAAATGATTGATGGCTACAATCCTCTGATGATCTATTCAGTCTGAGATTCACCGGAAAAGCTCAAAATATCAACCTTGGAGCTAATGAACACCAATTAGAGCGAGATATGACTTTGTTTAGACTCGCACGTAACGGTTCCTGATGAAAATGTACGGCCGTGTGTTGAAATATCCACATAATGATGTAGATGGAGAAGACCAAGGAGACCTTTTCACACACCAATTAGACAATTCTTTAATGGCACTGTTCTGTGAATACTTTTTCGTCCTTCCTTGGTTATCTATAGCAAGGGAAACTTTTGCCTGAGGTAATTACTCCAGGAGGTTATTAAACTTGTATGAAATTTCGCTGGTTTAACTAGGCGTGTTTGCCGAATGGTCTTTTCGAGGGCGTCCCTGTGCACTATTGCGTGACGCTGATTATCTGCTCTGAGGGTCGGCAAACTCGACACGCTTCCATCGTAAGTTGAAATGGGTTTGATTATGCAAATGAGCCAATGCTGGGTGAAGTGAACTTGAAGCATGAACATGTTCAAAAATTCCGTAAAAATTCTCTTCAAGTTATCAAAACGTTCTTGCTGTAATGTTAGTAGACTTATTTTCATAGGTATCGTTATATAATATATGTATCAAAAATGTTGTTCTTCAGTTGCTAGTGGAACATTTACAGAATGTAAAAGAGTTTAAATGTTCTTATAACCAAAAAATAACCTTAATGAAACGTCTAAAAATGGAGCAATTTGAAAGTTTTTGGAACATTCAAAATAACAGTTTTAACGTTTTTGTTACCTAATGGAAATGTTACAGAAATGTTCTTACAACCTAAAATTGTTAGCTGGGATAGCAAATAAAAAAATGTGTATTTTTGATACTAGCCACAGTGGTATTTTTTTGCAAATCATCACAGAATTAACTTGGTCACAAACAATCATTTTTTAGTCACAATCAGTTGGTCAAAGAGCTCATTTTGATTTCCCACAATTCTCTTCTGTATTCAACAGTACAGAAATACACACATAACCATGTTGGGAAAAGAGGATACACAATAACAAACACATAGATAAAAATGGACAGCAGAAAGCAATAGTGAATGATGTGCCCTTAACCAGTCGTGTGTGCGTGTGTGTGTGCGTGCGTGTGTGTGTGTAGGGGTTAGTATCAGGGCAGGGCTGCATGCTCTCCGGTCACTGAAGAAAAGGCCACAAGTTATCGATTGTGTCACTGAAACATGATCAAAGATGGTTCAGAAACATTCCTGTGGGACTGAGTGCCCTATTTAGAGAAGACGCCAAATGAGATGAAGATGTGAGACTTTTGCAAAAGTGAGTGATTGAGATTCAAGTTCTGTTTAGCTTCTATAGTTCACAATACAGTGTTTAGTTTAGTTAGACCACACAGTAATTTTATAATTTTAACTCTATCGTATTTTGGTCTGAATGGCACTTTAAGTCAAGCAACACATCTTTTACTACAATGAACTGAATGTCAGTTCAGCAGTTGTGTTAAAATGACTTGTTTTAATTCCATAATGAATACATTCTATAATACAACTGTTGGCTATACAGACCATTTTTAATGGAATACAGACATTTGATGTGTTTAAAACAAGCAGCTATTTTTTTGTGACGTTTACCTAATAATTCTTAATGCAGGAAGGAATGGCATTTGTGTCTCTAAAGCTTTAAAATAATGAACTTTAAAGCGTATCAGATTTGTGGAGCGTGTCAAATGTGCACTGTGGATTGATTTAACAAATGATTGGCCACACAGCCCTAAAAAATCTGACCAAAAAAAATTGACAGTTAAATAATCTTCCATAAATTGAGCCCCTAAAATACCCCGTAGGTTTCATAATTGATGACTAAAAGTAGCATTCATATTCATTCAAGCAGCTGTTGTAAAATACATTACAATAATACATTGGCAGAACAAAAGAGAAACTTCAGAAAAAAAACTGCAGAACCTTTGAAACATCAAGTTCCTTCCCCACAATTGCAGACATGTTCCCCCAAATAACTATAACTATCCATTAACATGTTGCAATCCACAATACTACATATCCAGATTAATACATCAAATCTTCTTGCTACACAATCACCTTTTGCTTTGAATGAGAAATGAACAATGATATTTTTATCCCATGTTTGACGGTGTGTTTGAATTTGTTCATCGTTGATCCGGTGTGATTCAGAATATCGTGCCCTGAGGAGTTGAGATCGGCACAATGTACTGACCTCATCTGCTTTTCCTGACAGCCTGAAGCTTCTTGTACTTAAAGAGATCTTTTAATGGACTCCCTGCCTTCAATGAAAGGTCCAGTTCAGTTTTTGCATTATCATAAAGGACAGTTGCTTGATGTAACTTGTTTTTGGAGCTCTGTTTTTATAACCTTCCATCGTTTGGACTAATCCTGGCTGACATTTACATAACTGTGAGCAACTGGATTTTAACTAGCTTATTAAAACTTATACGGTACAGCTAATTTGTTACTTTACATAAAACAAACCTGGTAACTTGTCAGTTTTAGTCTTTGTAGTTCTACAGTATGTCAAGTAAAATCTAAAATATATGTATAAAGACATTAAAAACAATGACCAAGAGTCAGAGGACAATACTAACATGATGAATGCAGATAGACAGACAATGTATTTACACTACCTACCTACTTTGAAAGTACAGAAATTTGGACAATTATGTCATCAAAAATGTTAGTCTTTCACCTGACATCAGCATGAGGTCTTTGAACATCTGAGTGCAGCGTTTTTAAACTTCGCCATGTGAATTAATATGCTGCTGAAAACCAGGAGGGAGCC
>JAZGTK010022323.1:0-10307 GCA_036877625.1 Ambastaia sidthimunki | reverse complement strand
AAGGTCTGATCTGAGGTTCTGAGGTATGAGGGTGATATTTATATATTGTTTTGTATTAGCTTTGCATAACTCATGTAAATTTAAAACCTTTTGTTTTAGTTTCTGTCTGACACTGAAGATCTTCCAGTTGCCATGGAGACGAGGCCTTTATCAGGTGAGGGCATGTCATGCAAATATTATACAAAAATAGAGAGATATAAAAAATATAAAAAGGCTAAAATCCCAAATTTCATAAGTATATTGTTATACTGAAGAACACAATGAATTATGGGTAATCATCAAAGTTAACGGCCATTGTGTTTCTGGTTTGGTGTTGGCAAAGGGGAACTTGAGTGTTAGTGATGGTGTGGTGGGGGTCCATAAGACAAACACACAGTAAAAAATCTGTCCCAAACTGATGATCCTGCCACTAATGTGTGATTGTAGTTCTCTCAAAGTTATCAAAAAACATTCTTGCAGTAATGTGAGTAAAATGTTTTTAATAACATTTTTGATGTATCATATATATAATGTTAAGTAGTGGACCGTTTAAAAATGTTACAGAGTTTTCGAGAACAATTTTCCGAGATCTTTTAAAATAAACACAAAATTAACATCAAATTTTTATTCATTTTTTTACTTGATGTACAGAAACGTTAGGAAATGTTCTTACAACCTAAACTTGTTAGCTGGGAAGATCTTATAGTCAGATTTGTTTGTCTGTTTCAGCTGATGCGGCATCTCTCTACACTGAAGCAGTAAAAACAGCCCAACACTCCAACAAGCCACCGGACAACACAGAGAAGAAGCTAACAGAGAGGTATTACTCATTATTAAACCACCAACAGATCATCTGTGTATCTGTACACAGTGCACATGAAGTTTTACTCATCAGAAGACCAGAATGAGAGATAATAAAACAAACCCTTAGCTAACAATGCTGTTCATAGGACGTTTTTGTGGTTTAGTTTGCTTAAATAATGGACTGAAATCTATAGATAAAAGAACATGGATAAAATGTTATTGAAAACATTTGTGTTGAATAATAGCTTTTGTATCTGCTCTCGTTTCTGCTTCTATAGTGGCAGAAAGCAGAAGCAAAAATCTCTGTGGGAAAACAGGATCAACAGGCAGAGGTAAAACATCTGGTTTAAAGGTTTCGGTTTCACATGTTCCAGGAGACACACATACACCGTTTGTTTATATAACAATCAGACAAGAACTCCAGGAGACAAGGAGACACAGAAGATCCCTCAGACATGAGATGATCACTCCATACTTTCATACTGAGCTGCAGGAGATGAACTCCTTCTTCACACACGAGGCCAGTAGAACCATCTACACACTCACCTAATCTTTCCTCACCTGTTCTGTAAGAGCAGATTTTGAATATGACATCTGATGGTAATCAAGTGAAAAAGAGACATTAGACTAGAGTATTAGACTGAGATTACATCCACTACACTGCACTGCCTCTCTACTGCCATCCCTGTTTAAAACATTAAACTGCAGAGTTATTTCCTAACATAAATGTTTAAATTCTGAACAACTTCTGTAAGAACAAGCAACATCTACAGAACCTGAACATGTGATATAATAACAGGATCTTCTTGTTTCTGTTTACAAACAAACATTTCCAGTGAAATCACCCGATCACTCTGTTATGAATGATTATTATAAACTTACAGTTGAGATTCAGGGTGAGATAAAGAGTTTGTGTTAAACACTGATCTGTCATGAACTTGCTCAATAACTGATTTTTGATCATTTTTAATCAAAAAAGTTACAGACTGCAGCTTTAATTATTAACATGACATGGGCTTGTAAAGAAAATTGACTACCAGCTGAGAGCCACTGGTTTATAGTTTATTTAAAGTGTTTATAAATGAACATTTTCCAGACTGAAATCTGTAACATTTAAACTATAGATCAGAAAGTTAATTTGTATCAATCTTGTTTCAGGGTCTTGATTTAAACTCCCTCTATCACCATCTTCCATCTTCCCAAAAAAGAGGCTCCAAAATGCCAAGTTTCTCCACTGACTCTTCATCAGACAGAAGCAGCTCATTTTCCTGGGAGCTGTAAAGAAACAAATAATATTTACAATAAGATAACAGTATCACAAATGCACCAAGTTTATATCTGTCCCTTAAAAATGTATGTGCTGCACCTGCGTGTTAAAATACAGGCAGAAATGAACAAGCTGATAAGCATCTAAGTATTAAATGAGGCAAAAAACGTCTTGCTAAAGACAAACCTTACCTCAGTTCTTCAGTTACATGAACACTTCCTCTATATGAAAGCAGAAACCACAAAACAATTCAGTTCTCACTCTGGAGTAAACACACACACACACACACCGAGCAATAAGAGGACATGCAGACAGTTTGAAAAGAACCAAACGTATGGTAATGAGGTGACTAGTTTAATGTGGGTCAGGAGATGGTAAATAAAAGAAACAGGTTCATCGGGTAAACCGGTATGGGATAAACGTGCTCTCGTGGACCTGTTTACTGTCACAGCGAGGTAAATATTATAACAAATTAATCCGAAGTTTGCCGACGTTCCTACCTACAAGCCAGAGTGTGTGCGAGTGTTTGTGGTAAGTGTTCTTAAACAGATTCTCATACAGACCACATGTCATACAGAAATCCTGTTTCTAACACTTTCACCTGTCTCTGTAAAAAACCATGTTTCTTAACCACTTTACAAACAGGACAAAGTTGTTGAAAACAGGAAACACTGTTGAAAAGAGTGAAGTAACGTATATAATGTTTGTTGATGAACAGTCACGCTGCACTGCATTTTAAAACTAAAAATCTAAAATGCTGAGGCGGGAACTTTATGCACCTGCTTAAACTTCTTTTATTGATGTCTGAGTTTGCAAGTTATAATATCTGTTGCCATTCTTTGTAAAAATAAAAACTATACTTATAAGAATAATAACTGTCAATAATAACGTTGAGTGACATTTTATTTTTAGTCACAACTTTTTTGTGTGAACAAAAATAAATTAAAAGATAAAAAATCTACGGCAAACAAAGAACACAGAGCTGTATCAGACACGTAAAGTAGAAAAGGAGGTTTGTTTTTAGTAAGTAACAGACTGTTAAAAGACTTGATTTTCCTGATTTTAAGAAAGACCTGGTTAAGTCAAATGAGTACAAGTGACTGATGCAACTCTCAAAAACTAAAAAACTGAAATGAAGGTTTGTAGATGCGGATGACACTTAACACTTTGCTGGGCTGCATTTCCTGTGGTGAGAACAGCACAATCTTACAGTTTCCTTAAAAGACGAAACAGAGTTGGTGGTGAGTATCTGAGCTTACTGTACAATGAAATCTGTGTAGTGAGCAAATAACATGATTTGCATTACATTCCATCTCAAAGAACAACAAACATTATTTCTTAATATATATGCTGGCATAATCTTTTATGAAAGATTGTTACATTACAATATTAAAAAACTGTAACAGTAAAGTGTTGTCATGGTGCTGTACTGCCCCCTATAGGATCAATATATGTGACGGGTCAAAAGCAGCAGGTCTTAAGTTATTAGTGTTTTAGGAAGTGGCCAGAATGTCATTTTAAGACTAGTCATCTTCTAGACTAGTCCTACAGTGAAAGCAGTGTAAAGAAATGTACTAGTCAAGTAATTCTATTACTTTGTGGTCAGGAATAATTACACTGGTTGTGTGATGCAAGAATCTCGTGGTGTTATGAGCAGGAACTTTACACAAGGGTTTCCAGAAGTCTTGACATATTTCTAAACACACCTGTACAAACTCACTGACTTTTATTTGATATAGTTCCTGCAGTGTTGAAGCACAAACTGTCAATAATGAGCTGCTTTGAAGAGATGGGTGTGTGCTTAACACGTGTTGATGCTTGTCTGTAGGCTGACGTTGAACTGTTGTGTTTCATCTACAGTCTTCCATAAAAGCTGTTCTCAAATTCCAGTTCTGTTTGTCTTGATTCTAGAACTCCAGTTGAGTCCAGTTCTCCTCAGTCAGGCTTAATCTGACTGCATCATATGAGATCTGCTTTGTAAAATATTGATTACAAAGACATGGTAAATGTCTGTATGATTTAGCAATACAATAGCTTAGGCTAACAATTTTAAGTTGTAAAATGTTTTAGGCTGTATCCGTAACGTTTCCATTTAGTAACAAAATGTTTAAAATGTCAATTTTTCCCTATAACTATCCTAGCAGTGTCACTATTACCTAGACCTTATATTTTTGGGTCAGCTGTGTCTTTAAGGGTGACGGATGTGTATGGATACAAAGGTCCACATCTGAGCTACAGTGTGGTGAAATATGTGCTTCAAGTTGAAACTGGCTCGCAGAAAGATCTTGTTCATGAGATTCTGAACAAACACAGTTATTTAGGCGACTCTCTGGGGTCAGAGTGTGTTTTAGGTGGATGAAAAATGCAGGAACATCTGTTTGCTAAGCTTGTCTTTAAACTTCCTTAAAAGAGAATTTCATCCCTTGGAGCTATTCTAGAGTCCCCATTACCTTCCCAGAGGTCACATCTTCTCTCTTTATTCTTAATGTCATTCACAAAGGCAGCTGGCATTTGTGTGACTTTTATTTTGATAAAAGAGGCAAACAGCTGGACAAAAGTGTCTGACATCAGTGTAGGATCAGCTGTATAGTTCGGACACTTCATATATAATGTACTGTGGAGTCCCACCACGATGAATCTTTGAATGAATGACTTTATTTGTTAAAGCCTGTGACTTTTAATGTGGAATAATGAAAGAGAGAATGTGTGAATGGATGAGTTAATGACTGATTGATGTCTAATGGCTGGGGTAAAAGAGTTCTTTGGTTCCCACTACCCAACACAGCCCACGTCTTTACATCCCCCTGTCTGACTGTCTAACTGTCTGACTGACTGCCTGTCTGTCTGGTTTTAAGCAATAATGGAGACATGATACTCTCTAGGTGAAATCCTACATTTTCAGTAAATCTATGAAGAACATATCTGGGTCATATTTCTCCATAAAATAACATAGCATTTTATTTATGCTGCTTATTTATACGGATTCATTGACCATCTTAACATCTACTGTATTACATTAAGACAGTAAAACAACACGCCTTCAACTTATTCAACCTAAAACTCTCCCAGCAACATGCAACAGATATAAGATGTTGGAATTGTGTGCATTTAGTTAAATCTTCACTAGATCAGGAGTTTATCCTGCAAATATTCCCACATAACTGCTGAGCTGGAGTCAGTGGGGCAACAGGAAGACCCAGCGCTGACCTGATCCCGTCCTGTGGGGAATACAGCGTGCTATTAAAAGACCCAGAGTATACGGACCACCACGTCTTACACGAAAACATGGCAGTAAACGTATGGGAGAGGATGAACGTTCCTGTTTACAGTACTGAGGATGAACGTACAGTTTTTACTTCAGTGACTCGTACCAGGAAGCAAAATTACAAGCATTAATTACAAAAATATTTTTTATGAAAGCTAGAATATGACGTTGTATTTGCCTGTAGAATGTTAAACACTGAGTTCTGACAGCCACAAACACCACGTGTGACACTTCCAGCATTTCTTTCTGCTAAAAAGCAACAGAATTTCTGACACTTCCTGTGGTGATGTGGCATCTATAGTGTACAAGAAAAACATGCAGCATGAGAATGTAACATATTCACTGAAATGACACACTTTAATATTTCAAAGTTATTTACTGATGAGCTCTTTACAGAAACAAATATGGAATATCTTACAAATGTAATAGCAGGTGTTCATGAAAATGACAGAATAAAAGGCAGTTTGAGAATAATGGAACGCATCACACATGATTCATTTCAGTGATCTCTGAACACCTGAACTCAAGGGTGTGTCCATTACTCAAACAAGACCTGTTACCATTAATGACCGAGAAATGGTTAGTTAATATTTACTTAAGCGGCTGAAGGACTATGACCTTGCTTGAGGGGAAGTATGCAGGTTTACCATGTTTGAGTAACAATCATAAGCTTAACATATATGGAGCATCACACACAGGTCTGTAAATGAAAATGTTTTTGAAATCAAATCAAAGAGGGAGAAAATAAAAATAGTTATGATAACCATGTGTTGTGGTGACCAAGTTGATGACTGAATACAGTGACATTGTGTTTCTTGCAAACAGACACCATGACATCACCCAGGAAAACCTGGACTTTTGCTTCTATGCGTTCTAAGAGTAAGTCAACTTATAAATACATTTAAATACATTTTAATGAATTGTAACATTCAGTTTATGATGCACTCAAAACAAGTTTACATATAGTGTAAAAGTAAAAAAGACTTGTAAATGATTTGTTTGATTACTGTAGCAAGACCGTCACAGGATGAAGGGGAAAACTATTTCAGAAGACGATTATTTTCCTCTTTTAGAGGTGACCGACGTGACCGTGAGTGTTTATACGCCTTTCTTTACATTATTAACCTGAATGTTTGCTCTACAGTGTAAATAAACGGTTAACACACTGGTTCTGTTCTGTCCCGGCCTACAGAAAAGTCTCAAGGAGCAGAAGATGAAACCACAGACGTAGAGAAGAGACGAGCTTTCTCTGATGGAGGACTTGAGACTAGCAAAGGTAAGAGTTTTACTTTAATCAGTTTAGTGAAGTAAAACAAAAGTGTGTCCACCAGTGTAAGTGTTTGGGCCAGTTAGTTATGTGTAGTAGAAGGCAAAAACTATATGTCTCTTTTTCATAGATACAACTGCCAATTTATAAATATACATAGTTGTGTGTGTGTGTGTATATATATAGCTGCCCTGCAATACAGAAAACATGTTGAGGAAAGTGGCATCAATTACACCCAGAACTCCTGATCATACAGTTCAGTTCAATGACTCGATTAAAACATTTGATTCAGCACTTTGATTCTTCAGTTCAGTTGTTCACTTGATAGTGTTCACACACACGTCTGTGTTTTCAACATCACTTTTACTTCCATTCACATTCACTCAGCTGAGAGTGATTCACGGACGCTGTGACTCGGTTCGTTTGAATCACTCAGAAGAATCGTTTCGAATGTTCGATTCAGTCGCGATTCGCTCCTCGGCTGTGCACGCGCGTGCTGCGCGCACCCGCTGCCGTTCACACCGCGAGCTGGCGCAGATCGTGTTAGATCCGCATCTGAATATCGCGCTTATTTACACCATTTATAAACGCGATTCAAAGAGATTTCAGTATGAACGGAGTCAGTCTGTCTGGTGTTAAAAGAAGAGGAAAGAAGACGATATCAGCTAAACACAAGAGTAAGTTTAAAGTGCTTCTTTAGTCTTTCTACATAAAGTGCAAATGATGAAAATTGCGCATGTTTTCATATTATTACAAAACAGTGAATAAATACTGTTATACTGAAAATAAATACTGAAAAAAATACTGTGCTGTAATATTGCAATTTGCTCAAATCTCTTTTTCACGTGTGTATTATAATAAAAAACTTTTTCAGACTGTTGTGTCTTTAAACAAATGGATCAGCTGTTTAAAAAAACATTAAATAATAATATATAATAATTAAATGTATGTATATAGAGAGATGGTGTATGTTTTAGTCTTTGTCAGCATACATACGTTATGTCTGTCTGTGTTAAAAACAATAGATGACAGTTCTGGTACTAGTTTGACTGGTTGTGGAGCTGGTGTCAGTATTGTATCACAGATATTGATGTTTTATCAGAAGTGATGTAATGAATGTACATGACACACGACTGTTAATCTGCTGAAGTCCTAAAAACAGCCAATCACGTGACATGCTCCAGCTGCCCAAACTAAACCTCTGACATGTCAGAAAATACATACATGTGTTCAGAAAATGTATGAGTAAAGTGATACAGTCTGAACAGATTTGTGTTTGTTTGTTCTGTGAACAGTGTCTGTCTATAGTGAGATATCTGATTTCTAACTGCTGTTCTCAGGTGTCTTCCTGCCAGGTGAAGATCATGACCAGGAGATGGGGGCCATGAAGAGGTTCAGTACCTTATTTTCATCCTTCCGTGGGAAAGTCAGCAAAGACAGTGAGAAAACTGTTATTTCAGTATTATTTGCATGATTTCAGACTTTTTCTCTCAGTCTCACAAATGCTGTAGCATGATAAACTTCAGCATCTATGTTTGTGTGTTTTATGTGTCAAAAGCATCTTTGATCGGTCACGTAATGAATGCAAAACATTTTGGTGTGAATATCTTTGAACTTATATGCAATAATAATGTGGTGGTTACGTGTTAAACTCATCAGAACATTTGATCAGAAATATAAATAAATCAATATGAATATTATCGTCATAATTGAGGGCAAAATAGCTAAAAGTTTAGATAAAGTTTAGACTGTGCTGGAGGAAATGAATGCAGATTTTTTTGTAACGTGTGACAACATTTCATTTAAAATTCATTGTGGGGCTTCACAGAATTCACGTGTGCTTTAGTTCTCGTCTTTTCACACACAAGCAGCAGCGATTGTTCTGTCTCTATTGAAAGGCACATTGAGGGTTTCCATGGTGAGACGAGTCAAGCTACAACAAGACTTTGTGACTAGTGGACTCCTACGGTATTTCTGTGGCTTTGTTTGCTCTGTGTTGGGGGAGCAGAGCTCCTCAGGAAATGTTAGGAAAACTCACGAGAAGCTCGGTTTTCTCGCGGGTAATTTGTTTGTACTTGTTTGAGACACAACGTTCCCTGTTTGATCTGACGTTCAGTCTTCACGCAGGTTGATATCGTGCTCCTTTATAAGATTAACTTATTTTGGGTTGTTAAAGAATATAACATTTAAAAACTGTTGGGTTAATGATATGTACAGTATATTGTTGGCATTAACATGAACGAGAACTATTGTGTTGATGTCTTAAAGGAACAGTTCATCCAAAAATGAAGGTTACGTCATTACTTACACACTCTCATGCACATTCAAACCCCCGTGACTTTCTGGAAAGAGCGGAAAAGAGCGACCAGTGTAATTTTTCACAACACACCTTTAATGTTCTTGTAATGGAAGAAAGTCAAACAGGTTTGAAATGACGGGTAAATAAATCAATGTTTAGTTAAAAAGAGGCAAACATAGCACGGAAGCTAATGTGTGTGTGTGTATGTGTGTGTGTGTGTGTGTGTTTTTGTAGAAGGTTCTAAGGAAGTTGACCTGAATGTTAGCGCAGAACTTTCTCCTGTAGAAGAAAAGTCCAAAGAGCAGCGATACGCCAGTGGACAGTTTTTCTTCGAGTATCTGGTGGTGGTTCGTCCTAAGAAGACAAAAGATGGGACATATGAACCTCAGATCATCTACCAGTTCCCTAAGGTGATCCAGACAGACCGTGAGCTCTACTTGTAGGCACATGTATAACGCCTGCAGAAAGTATTTCAGTTCTGCAGTGTGGTATTACCTCTCCAGAACAACATTATTCTCTTATAAAAGTATTCACGTGTTGTGCTTTTACCCTGATGGCTTTAAATTATTAGTTTCATCAGACCACAATTATTCTACTGGCTAATATCACAGTGAACACATTCATGTTAACATGCTTTGATTGTATTAGTTGTATTAATTCATCTTTCTGTTGATTAATTGTGACATGCAGATAGAAGGAAGTAAAAAGATGTATGAAAGATTCATGTTGATGTTCATGTCTTTGTGATGTTGATCAGAGTGGAAATGTCAGGAGATTATATTACTGTTCTCCAAAAGTTCAAGCAGTAACATTAGGAGAACGTTTTCTTAGTGTTGTATACCATATATCAAAACATGCCATTAAGTACTTAGTGGAACATTAAAAACTGTTTGAATATTGTTTTTATAACCAGTAAATAATATTAATACAATACATGACATTTGTAATAATACAATTGGACATTTTGAACATTCCCAGAACTTTTAAAACACCATTTTTAAAGTTTTCTGTTACTTAATGGAAACTTTTTGCCATATGAATGTATTCATCTGTTTGTGTTTGTGTGTAATGACACAGAGGGACGGGATGGTTCGGTTTCAGAAGGAGGAGGAAGAGAAAACGTTAAAGGCTCTGACGCTCTTTTGCTTTCCAGAGGGTGTTAATTGGGCTCCTTTAACAGAGTATCCCAGGTACCATTTCCACAGAACACTTCAATTTTCCCAGCATGCACTGTGAACGCTCCGTATTTCACTTTCTCCATTTCTCTCTCTTTCTCTACTTCACAGTGAAACATTCTCTTTCGTGCTTACAGATGTTGATGGAACCAGGAAGAACGGATACTGTAGGAGGCTGTTGGTAAATTTTGACTGGGTTTATAAGTAATACTTGCTAAGTTAAGCTACTTTTAACCCTTAGTTACATTTTT
>JAZGTK010022322.1:0-10307 GCA_036877625.1 Ambastaia sidthimunki | reverse complement strand
TGAAAACGAGACCAAAATTACAGGGAAGTTATGATTTAGAAAGCTTGTGTTGCAATGGATTATTTTTAAAGATTGTAATTATAGAAAGTTGCAGAAACGCCCATCACAGAAGCCTTGTTCTGCTCCAGTGAAATAAAGTGTTGTCAAATGGTTACAGAGATGACAGAAATATCTGTCACACACTGGTATGATAATACATCCCTTGTTTTATTTTATGTTGTGGCGAGCTGTTTTGTAAGTTCCTCATTATTTACTTCCTGCATTCCTGCAAAACAAGACAGAAACTAATCTTTCCCTTGTTGTAAAACCTTGACAGTCAGTTGATAGCAAAAACGGGTAAAATATTGGAAAAGAAGGTAATTTCTTTTATTGATCCAGTTTTAAATGCCACTGCTATGACTGAAAAGCCCTATTCTTGTGTGGCATTTTCACACCAAAGGGAAATATTTACTTTAACCTCTAAAACTGTTAAAAAAATCTCATTGGCCAATCAGCTGCTTTGGGTTTGTGTGCTTTTTACACATAAGCTTGAATCCGCCACTATTATTCCTGTAAATTAAACAATAATGAATCTCTGCCGGAATTCCAAATGATCGTGTGAATTTTTACAATAAAACACTGTGGCACGCAAGCCCAGCTGTGTAATTTCTACCCACAATTCACTCTTTTCCTTCCAGCATAATTACTTTGCATTTGTTCTAAATTCACAATATAAACTGTTTGAGACAAAGTTTCTAAATAACTAACTTTAATTAACTGGGTCTGTGACAAAACTTGTAAAAACGCATTTAGTGGGCTCCCTTATTGCAGGTCCCGGGACGGTGTTCCCCTCATCCTAATGACAGTTCTAGGCTGTGACCCAGAGCAGGAGTGCGGGCAATAGTAACCCAGCCCTAATTCCTGTACTCTGATGAGAAATCACGATTCTGGTCCTTACCACTGTATTGCCTTTGACCCTCCCCCCCAGCCTACACCTTCAAATCAACTGGCTCTCCTTTATTTCTTCTCAGGAGGGTTGAGTGTAAATAGTTTGCCAAGATGTCCCTGTAAGCACTGAGTCAGCAGAGCTCCAGTGTGATGCAGATGGCACAGGGTTCAGGTTAGATGAATTCGGGATGGGTCGGATCTTGGCAGTCAAATGTCAGCTTGGTGATGCTCTGTGGTTCCCCACCCGTGCTGGTTCTGCAGGGCTATATTTAGACGTAGGGGTGCCGGAGGGTTATTTAGATTTGTCGTTTACACGATCTGCCTGTAAACAGAGGAGAACAGGTGTGTGAAGCAGACGGCCTTGTGTTCAGGATTAAGTGGACAGTCCACATGGTAAAACATTTCTTATAGACATATATAGTCTTAGATATATAGGTATATCTATATCATCTATATATATCACCTATACACATTTGATCACTGTTTTCAGATGTCCTTCCCCCTCTTAATTTTCTCTCTGTCTCACTCCCTCTCTTGAGGGTACTCAAGACAGCTGCACTGTTAGTTATTAGATAGTTATATATAGTATATACAGTTGGTGGGATAACAAACCTATAATATATATACAGCAAGGTTAAGTGTTAATGGCTTGTTTATATATACATGTATAGTTCTATTTTCTTTACTAGTTATATATAGTATACAGTTGGCCGAATAATACGCCTAAAATAATGATATTCTGGCAGATATAACATTTCAACGTTCTATACAATTAGGAAAATGTAACTAAAAAGACAAAATAAAGAAAGTACAAAAAAAAATGGAAGTTTCACAATTTGAGAATTCAGACGTTTTATAATATTAGTAATTATAAGTTGAACAGTCTCTCAGCTAATGTCATTTCAGAAATGAAAACAATGGTTGAAATGGGCTCGGTTGTTTTAATTCAATCAGTGTGTCTTTTGTTGCTGAGGGCAGTAGAACAAATTATGGCAGTAAAATTGACATTTCACAATGATTAACTCAGCTGTAATATATAATGTGTCTTTCCTTCGTCCTTTTAAATCCATGTGGAGTCTCTCACTAATGTGCCAATGTTTTGTAGAGACGGAAGCCACTCAGACTCACTCTGAGTGCTTGCACTTCTCCTGTCTCAGCACTCAGACTCATTTCACATTGTTGCCATCATCCATTTTTAATGTGAATTTGTGGGTTTGCCTAATCAATCAAATCTCCTGTTTCCTGAGTGTACTTAGACCCCTTTCCCCACCCTCTGCTTTTTATTTTATTTATCTTGTTGTACGATATTGTCTGGCACATATAGTATCAATAACTCCCTTTTGCAATTTATAATTCCCCCAGATCATTTTCTACAGCATTTTTAACCACTTGCTTTCTCAATTTGGTTTCTTCTAGTGGAGCCAAAAGTCTATGTGTCTCCCGGCTCTTTGTCTCTGCTGGCTGAAGATGGTGAAACTCTGGTGGCCACGTGTACGGCTGAACGGGGTCGTCCAGCTGCGGAGGTCTTCTGGGTATCAGATGTGGCCGGACAGACGGACATCATGACGCATCATGAGCCCGATGGCACCATCACCACTTTAGCGCATTTCATTTGGGCCCCCACTCGTGATGCGTTTGGCCACGCCCTCACCTGCGTAGTCCGTCACCCGGCTCTATCCACAGAATTCCGTGTTCCGTATCAGCTGAACGTGCTGTGTGAGTACAAATGTGGATATTAGGGATTATAGTCTTTCTACTAAAGAGTCAGTCTTTATTCTTGAAGTCACAGCCCTGTTTAGTATTTCACAGTAGGAGACAGATAGACTCCATGCAGCAGAGAATGGTTTGTAGTTTGAGCCCAGGTCGTTTGTGAGCTCACTTTTGTGACTTTCAGACTCGTAAAATGTCAATTTAAGAGTCATTTTAATGTCTTAATCCTCCACAACTTTGGCAACTTTGGCATCTTCATTTGTCGGCCGCTGTCTGTTAGAACACTGCGCAGCTTAATGGAGGTGCTTTATGAAATATTGATCCGAGTACAGCAGGGGCAGCAACAGGAGAGAAAACACGACTGGGAGAGGACCATGCTGACAGAGGGAGGCTTTAGTGTTCAATAAATCACATTGTGCCTTTCAAAGTCTTTTACAAGTGTGAAAGCTACTTTTGAGCTTTAAAAGAACTGTTCACCCGAAAATGAGACTTCTGTCATGATATACTGACCCCTTTGTGTCATTCTGAAACTGGCATGATTTTGTTACTTCTGTGGAACACAAACCGAAAGGTTTTTAAGAACGTCTTGTGCATCAAAGTCAAGTCAAAGTGGAGTTTATTGACATTTTAGACATATACAAGTACATAGTGAAACGAAAAAGTTTTTCCAGGACCAAGGTGCTACATAAGATGACACAGAACAACACAGAACTAGAAGGGACATTTTACAGAATGAAAGTAAAGGAGAAATGACATCATTGACAGTAAATATGACTGGTTCTCACGAATACTGTGGTTTGCATTAGCTCAAGTTAGCTGAACACAGCATGTTGATAAGAATTCAATCTTGTTGTTTTATATAAACTGTGGGATTGAATCTCAGCGTTCTCTGTTTCACTCCTGGATTTTCTCTGCATATCACACGTCAGTTTATTTTCTCTGTCACAGTGTCCTGATGTTTCTGTTTAATTAAGTTAGCCACTCTAGAATCTTGGTTTCACTGTAGCATTTTAGGGTTTTGTTTCATTGTTGTTAACATTAGTCCAAACGTGAGAATTGTCATGTTAGACCCTCATGTAATACTTGTTACACAAAACTAATGTCTAACACAAAACATTAAAATATACCATTTGAGTTTTAGTTATTAAAGGAAATAGTTTAGAAAACAATTTAAAGAAGGAAAAATAATGGAGACTGAAACTCCAAAAATTACAGATTGACAGAAATTATTTGAAATTATTATTATTACACATTTTTGAGTAAAGTAAAATTTATTTGAAATGTAACTGTTCTGTATATTCTTAAAAACTGGTAGGGTTAAAATCTGTCTTTTATTGGCATGCAACACTGATTGTAATGTTGTTCCAGTTCCTCCAGATGTTTTGGTGGACGGTCTGCAGGACGTGTGGTATGTGGGACAAGAAAATGTAAAGCTGGGCTGTAGAGCCACTGCCAACCCACCTGCTCATATCTTCCTCTGGACCAGGTATGTGCAGTCACCTACACTAATGTAGGCAAATTCATGCATGGGCAGTCTAGGCCAGGGGTGTCCAATCCTGATTCTGGAGGGTCACTGTCTATAATGTAGCTAAGGTTTATTGTTATGCTGGTGGCAAATCTCTTTACATGGTATTAGCATTTACTATGGAAACTGGTCTCAGTATAATTATATAAATATATGTCTTCTGTGGAAAGCGCAGGACCATATAATGTTCCAATCATTGCATTTGGTCGCTATTGCTAGCCTCTCTGAAATTGCCTACCCCACCTTTAAGGTCTTCAGGATTACTTGAAACTTACAGGCAGGAGTATATTTGATTAGGGTTGGAGCTAAACTTTGGATTTCAAGATCAGGATTGGACGTCCCTGTTATAAGCAGACTTTGTGCCCATTATGGGTGGTTTTATAGTATTAGTTAGGTATCCAGGCTAACAATTCTGAAGTTGCAGATTTAAGGTCAATTTTCTGACAGAAGATTTAGCAGAATTTAAAAATAATGGAATTGTGTGTGGTGTAAACAAAGCCATGACTGGAGTGTAACAGAAATTCTTTAACACTAATGGTCCATTGTGCAAGGAAGCAATGAGAACTCGAGAATGGATGTGTGCAGAAAAATGACCTTGTTGACGTGCCCTAAACTGATAATCCTGTCTTTTGTCACCCTCCAGGTTAGACGCCCCAATGCCTGCAGGTGTGGACACATCTAATGGCAGCCTAATGTTTACTCGCCCTTTAGAGCAGAATGACTCTGGACAATACAGGTGTGAAGTTCGAAACGATGTTGGGCAGAACTTTCAGGATGTTCGCATCTTGATACTAGGTGAGAGGTTTCTTGTAACCTTAGAGGTCCATTGATGCTTGTGATGATGTTTTTAATCAGTGGGGGGCTGAAGTTTGAAGGAGCAACATTGGATGATAGACTGTTGATAAAATTCAGACATTTTCACATGGTTATTTTCACATGTGAAGCATTGGCATAACAAGAAAAAGACATTAAGTTGGTGACTGTGAAACTGCCAAACGGGATAAAAATTATAAGGCAAACTGCAGTATGAGTCGTCATTAATTACCTCCTTCAGTAGCATCTTTGGCTTGACTTCTTAAGATCTTTCATGCAGCTGAGACACTCCACCCAAGGATAAAACACACTGTATGTTTTGCCTTTTATTAGAGCTGTTTATTTAGTCTTTTCAACTTTTAAACATTTTCTCCAGCTGGAAGCTCACAGTGTGACAAAAGTTTATAACAAATTATTTTTAAAACTGATACATGCATGTTACAAATTATCTTTATGTATTCACAGACAGCTAAACCACTTTGGCAGATTATGTCATCAGAAATTAGCTAAATTTGTGAATCCAGTAAATACAAAACAAAAATGTTAATAGTGATGCTGAGAGCCAGCTGAACATGCCAAAGGTCCCCAAAGGCCTGTGAGATTTTTACAATGACGTAAAAAAGTTTGGACCTATCTCATAACAGTTTCCATTCATCCAGTTCTGTTTCGTGCCACACATTTGGCCACCCAAAACATGAATATGTATTATCATTTTACCTCGTTTTCCTTCTATAATCCAAATACTTTGAAAGCAGCTTTTAGACATCCATGGTACACAAATTCTCAAAATTTCTGACAGAAAGGCAAGCAGCAAAATGGAAAATGTGCAGAAAGTTTTAGGGCAAAAAACCCTTTGTTCTTGAGGAAAAGTTTAGACTTACTTTAGTTTATAGTTGACATTACATACAGGAAATAGATACACAAATCAGACTAACATTTATATTACCTGAAAAAAAATCAAATTTTATTCATATTTTCAACATCTATGGAAAGTTTTAATTTACCATTTAAATACACTTAATACTGTTTTTACTGCTATTCAATCATTAAGGCCTTTGTTACCTGCTGTTGAATTTTCTCTTTCAGCGTAGTGTTTACCTTAAAAAATTTATTTATCTTCTCATATATTCCTGTTTACCCACATCTCTGTTCTAGAACCACCACCTACCACTGCGGTCCCCACCACCACCCAATCCATCCTGCCTGACACCAGCTTAACCATCACAGCTCCGATCAAACATCAAGCCCATTTCAACTCCCCAACTGAAGCTTCTCCACCAGACAGCAGCCTGGGCACTATCGTGGGTGGCGCTGTCGGTGGGATCCTGGTCTTGGTGTTGCTGATGGCATTGGCTGGAGTCGTCTACATGCGCCAACGGCGAACGTTCAGAGGTGACTACTACACCAAGCAATACATAGGTCCATCTGACATGCAGAAGGAGTCGCAACTGGACGAGCTTCAACCGCATGAACTACGGGATGTGTATGGAGACGACTCTGGCAATGGCAGCCAGGACTTGAAGCCCAAACCCGACGGAGACATCATTTATCCCGATTACACAAGTGACCACAAAGACATGGAGGGCTGGAGTGACAATCTCAGCCTTCAGAGAGAGGGAACGTACTACTCTGACCACCACAACCATCACAATGTGAACCCCAGCGGGCCGCCGTTGCACAACGGCTCCCCCTACCTGCGGGATGAGTGCTACGACAACGGCACGGACAGCGATTACGTCTCGCACGTAGACGGCTCTGTGATTTCACGCAGGGAGTGGTACGTTTGAAAACGAGACAGTCGAAGGAACTTACTGGACAATAAATAATTTAAAATCAATGGAGAAAGCATTATTTAACTCGGAAGAGTGAGATAAAGTGTACATTAGAATTGAAAATGTATTTTACTCCGACCTGTTTTTTTCCTGATTTCATCCTCACGTTTTTATTCGCCTGTAATTTACTGCAACTACATTTTGGATGGTTTTGTTGAATGGATGTCAGTGAGACTTCAGGATGTAAAGAGAGAGTTTTACGTGGTTTGTGATCACAGAGTAGACTTACACAAAGAAAACAAGTGAGCTAAAATTAAGCTGCACTTTGTGCGTAACAGTTTCAGTTACCACATTGCACATGACTGTTAGCTTTAAAACCAGGTGCAGTGTATTCCTGGTAATCGAAGTACAAGATCACTTAGTACTTTAGTAACAATGAGTTTTCAAAGTCATAAGTCTTATGTTTTGACTGCAGGAATTTTTCTTCTGCATAAGATACATGCTCTTTAAAAGAATCAGTATTGTTGTCTTGATTTTAGCTGACATAACTTCTAAAAACGAGATGCATTTAGTTGAGAAGCAAAATATAAGCATTAGGGCTTGTTGCACAAAGTATATTATGCAGTTTGTGAAACAAAAATACAAATTGAGAACATGATTTTTGTTGCCTGTATATAAGTACTGTAGAAATGCACCACTTTCCACTCAACAGTCGACTATTTTTAACCCGACTGTTCTATATTTTGACGCTTTTCCACACACACCCGTTTTATAGTAATTTGCTTTTCACCAATGGATAAATTGGACCGGTTAAATGTGGCTGCATTGAGGACCTGTCATGAGGTAAGGGGCGGCTGTGACAGATCAAAAGAACCACGCTGTGGTTTCAACGAAGCCTTGCGGCATGTGCGGATTTAGCGCACTCCTTTTAATTTAACGCTGATTTCTTATTTCACTCCATCTCCCCACCCTTGCTACTCCCATCCCGGCGCAGAACGCTTCGGATTTCCCAGAATAAACGGTCTGGCACGCATCTGCAGAACGGGTTTCCTTTAGCACGAACTTCCTAATTAATAGTTCCTTTGCATTGCAACGTTGCGTTTCATTGCATTTCGAGCATCTGTTCGACGGACGCGCGCAACGCCTGTTGGAAAAGATACGGCAGTTGCTGTTGCTTTGACTCATTGCACGTAAATCAGCTGTAATGTTTTTACAGATGTGTTCTGTCTATATGCACATTTCAAATAACGAAATGATTGATTTGATTCTTTATATTACTTGGGACAGTTATCAAAAATGTAGTCTTATGACTAAGGCATAAAGCTCATATCTGTAGGACATTCATTTACCATTTCCATTATGATCATCTGTTTTCTCAAGTGTGTTTTTTAACGCAGTTTCTTTTAATGTGGTTCAGACTGCATGTAACTTCATTACTGGGTTATGCAGGCTACAGAAATGGGCAAAAACTGACTTAAAGTTGGTTATCGTGTCTTCCAATTGCTTTATATAAAAGTATATATTTATAAGCATAGTGCCTTTGGCAGTACAAAAAACATATCAGATGTGTAGTATGGCATTATTCATTAAAGGCCCACTTTTTCTCCTGAGTTTCTGAAGTGGTATTTAAGTTTGCCGTTACCGTTCCTGAAAATTCTTTCTTTACTTTTGTTTTTGAAAAGTTCAATAGCACCTGATATTGTGAAATCTCACTGGAAATGTAAAACAGTAGCACTTTCAAGTGTTACATTGGCCAGTTGCAGTACATATTATATTTTGTAAATATAATCTGACAGGAGATATTTGTCTATGGAATAAACATATTTTTATATTGGCCAGAAAACGTTAAGATGTTCACAGTTTACTTTTGTTAAATGTGCATTTTCTTATGTTCTTTTTTATATTTAGTTCTCAGGAGTTTGAAAGATTATTTTGTACATATTAGC
Organism: Ambastaia sidthimunki; assembly: GCA_036877625.1. NCBI lineage: Eukaryota > Metazoa > Chordata > Actinopteri > Cypriniformes > Botiidae > Ambastaia > Ambastaia sidthimunki. The sequence continues at coordinate 1,614 of JAZGTK010022322.1, read as the reverse complement.
TATGCAGATGATTGATGACTTGTTTGGAAATGAGGGCGAGACATTGCTTTGTTTTTGATGCCTTTTGTTTATAATAAAAATGTTTTCTTTGAGCTTGGTTGTGTTTGTGACATTTCTGACAATGTCTGGATGTGATTGTGGTATGGCAGTACAAAAATATCTGGACGCTTAAGCCACATTTTATAATAAAATATACAAATAAACAAAGTGCCATTTAAATATAAATATTCAGTCCTAATTTTAAACAATATCTTAGAATAAAGTATTAAGGAAGTCATTAAAGACTCACCCAGATAAGTGCTGAAAAATAGCCTAGCATACTTTGTTTATGCCACATGGTCTGATATGAATACTTGTGTTATGATATGAATTACTTTTGTTACTTTTTGTTTTCGTTTGACCTTCAGGATTGCAATGAAATTCATACATTTATATGTGTTAGTGTCTGAATACTTAATGAAGATGTTTAAGTTAAAATGCTCTTAAAATGATGCACTTAAATTTGCAATTTGTGGGACTAAACTTTACCATAAGATGGGTCTCTAAACTTGAGAGCAATGTCCCCAAAAGACCCATGTGTACAAATTCCTCACACCTGCGATTATTGGCTACTGACCCGACGCATCACCCTCCATTACGTCCAACTCAGCACCCTCTCCATCATTTGGAAGGAAAATAGATTTTTGGCAATGAGAGGTAATCGATCACATCAGCACAGCCCTGATACATCAGGCTGTCTATTCTTCTCTGTATTGACCAACCACACAAAAACACAGACACAACATTCATACAAAGTCAGCACTGGCTCTGTCCCACTAGTACAGTGTTGAGTAATTCTCTCTGCTGTTGATTGATCTTGCAATATGATCCTGGTAAAATGAGACCCCCCACTGGACATTTTGAATGGGAACCTATAGTCTCGTTTCAATGGAATTTGACAGGTTTTTAAAGGAATAGTTTACCCCAAAATGAGAGTTCTGTCATAATTAACTCACCCTCATGTTGTTCCAAAAATTGTTCTGGTCACACTTATTTATGCAATTACAATGAATAGGGCCTGGAGTGTTCAATTTTCAAGAAAAATGCAAAAGCACTATAAAAGTTGATCAAAATTACTAAATTATAATTCTTTGAAATCATACAATAGCTTTATAGAAGGAATAAATCCTAAATGTGGTGCTTTTACATAATTTTTACATTTGAAAGCATCACTCCCCATTTATTTGTAATTGTATGGAAAAGAGCGACCGGTACATACTACATACCTTCTCTTTCTGTGGCTCACAGAAGAAAAAATAAAACAGGTTTGAATTGACATGAGCAAATGATGACAGAATTTTATAATAGCGCTTGTCTCCTGAACTCAAATTTCAATTCCATCTGTGTGGTTTATCAGCAAAGTGTCTGTCCAGGAAGTTTCAGAGGGGAATCAGACCCTCAGCCACCCCTCACGTTCAACCTGCTGTCGTGCTTTCAACACTCAGGTGACTTTAGTATCTCTACAGCGTGACAGCTTTTGTGCTTTTTTTGGGCTTGTTGTCTTACCGCAGTGGCCCCAATCTCATCCATCACTGCTTTCACCAGAGAGTTTGTCCAGTTTGTGTATAAATATCT
>JAZGTK010022321.1:0-10307 GCA_036877625.1 Ambastaia sidthimunki | reverse complement strand
CACTTATGACATTGTTTAAATTGTATGATTTTAATTGTTTGATATATGAAATATTATAAAACAGGCAGACTCTAAATTCCAATTAGATGATTGACATGAAGCAGGTAGTAAAATAACATTAATTCACCTATGATCACAGATTCTATATTAATGCACCAAGCTTGTGGCTTAATGCTTTAATAACAGCGTATCTAACATAAAAATAAATTCAAGGCTCTAGAGTGTCAACGCAACATTGTGAGAAAGAAATTGCGATCATTATATCATCACAGCTATACAGGTTAGATTTTCTTGTTGCGTTTTAACAGACAAGCCTTTAAACAGGGCAAAGATTGTTTGTCAAAAGCAGCTAAAGTAAATGTTGTGTTCATACCCTCATGCGTGAGCGTTGCCAGTATCAGCGTGGGAGGACGTGATTCACCACATGACTCATTTTCCTTCAAGCATCAGCTCCCCAATTTTGCATAGGAAAGAAGCTTCGCTCCCCTTAACATCCTTATCATCATCATCATCGCGCGATCACGAGCGCAGGACCGCAGCCGCGTCTTTACAGACGAACGCACACGCTCGCGCAGAGAGATCAGTATATTAAGCGAAGTTCACTAGGTTCTCGTTTCGCTTTTCTATATATAGACAGTATGTGGGACGATTGCACACGTCTTTTTCCTCTATTGATCTTACAAATTATGTCAGAGCCGTATTGAGCTCTTGTCTCGTTTATGAAGTGTGAAGCTATGCTGCACTGAAGTCAGATGTGACTGGTTAAATGTCCTGTCTAGCTTTTTGTGTTTTTGCGCTGTACCTGTTGAGCTAGTTGGTGTCTGACGTGGCTTAAGTTGATTTGTGAATGTTCTGAGTTTAAAACGAGTTGAGCTGTATTGACAATGGGTTTGGTTGTCATTTATCACTATAAAAATTTTAACTTGTCCCTTAATTTGTTTAAACAACCTTAATCAGGTTTACAGTATTGCATTTACAATGGAAGGCTATCAGAGGCATTCTTAGTGTTTAAAAACATTGATTTTTTAGTTGTTGTTGTACTGCAGTTCTAGACAAGGTTCTAGACATTTTTTGTTTTTGTGTGTATTGTGCAGAAGTTGCCATGTTTGTCAGCTTAATGTTGCCATGACAGGAATTGAAAGATTATGTGTAAATTAGACTGTGTGTGTGATTAGTTTCAGTGTGCATGAAAACATTTAATTCAGTGCAATGTCTTGCCCTGTAGACTTCCATTGTAGTTTTCCAATCCAGTGGCCATGTACTTATATTGAACCCTGAACATTCCTGTATGAACTCCTTAAACTTAATCCCAGTAGTTCCTAAACCCCATCTTGCCCGTATCAGTGGTCAAGTCAGTTTATCTTGTGTGAATACATTTTTCTCATCTTTTCTTCTATAAATCCTCGACAGGCCTTCAACTCAGAGACGGATAACTTCAAGCTCACGTACGGAGGTCACCAGTACCACGCCAGCTGCGCTAACTTCTGGATTAACTGTGTGGAACCCAAACCACCAGGCCTAATTTTGCCTGACCTGCTCTAGAAACCCGCTGCTGTGGGGGAGCAACAGAACCGGGCTCAGTGCTGAACCCTGAGCCACAGTCTGAAGGATCATGAGGGAGCAGTTCCGAATTTTGTCACTTTAACTGTTTATTGCTGTTTGCCTGTGAAGCGGTACAGCTCTTGCCACTTGAATTTGGAATGTCTAGATCTGCCATTTTCTGTAGGAAGTTAAATATATTACAGTATATACTGCTGAGAAATAACTTAAATATTGTACATGAAGTCAAATGTCTTTGTTCTCTACCTGGTCTTTATCTAATTGTCATTTTGAATGTATTTGTGTCTGGCTGGATTTGATTCTTTGTTGTTGATTTATTTACCATATGAAGTAAATACTACTGAGTTGTTCTGCGTGGGTTATTAAAATCACTTACGTTGGTGTTACATCTATTTTTGTCTCCGTATTGTTCTTATGCTGGGACACAAATCATTTCTGAAATTTTTTATAATTTGCTCCTAGTGACTCTGGAACATCAGCTATGCTTTCTATACAATATGCTTCAATATGCTTTCTATACAATGAAAGTGGATGATGACCAGGGTCTGTCAAGCTCAAAATCATGTTATGCACAGTATTTAAAGTCTTGGGAAGAAACTTTGAGTTCAAAAGCTTTGTGTGAGAAACAGACTAAATTTTAAGTTGACTTCCCGTTTTAAGTTATCGTATGGAAACTTTCAGCTTGGATGTTTAGCTATTAACAGGTTTCAAACAACATGAAGGGGAGGTAAATGAAATAGTAGTTCTATTATAATAGTGCATTTCCTGTATTTTAATTATTACATTATTGTAAACCCAGACTGCTATTCTGTTGTTTGGTCTCTGTAATGGGACCGGCTAGTGGCAGCATTTACCTCACACTGACTCTGCGCTAATAGCCGCTTCTCACAGCAACATTACCTTGGTGATGGTTACCAAGGATACAGGAGTTTGAATGTGTAAAATTGTCATACAGAGGACATCAAGTTTCAGTTCCTGTTTGTGCACACAGACGATAAAGAACAAACCCTTCAGTCACACCATCAGTTACATAATTCCTGAACCGGTGACCCTTTTTTACCCTGTAGGTCAGTCGTACCTTTAAAATTTCAACCAGCCATGTGAATAAATTGACTTGTAACCAGCTTCTGTATTTAAAGTGGGTTTTGACAGGCTGTTTGCCATCAGCACAGTTGGCGGAGTTGTTTTTGTAGAGGATAATGTTCTGCCCTTGTGTTTACAGGCATGTGACTAATAATCTTTATCTAGCTTGTCATCGCTATACAACAAGGATTTGATTTATAGCATTTGATCTTTGTTATTCCACACTGTGTTCAACAAAGAACTGGGTATTTTTTAATATACAGGAAACTGTGACATTTTAAGGCACAGTTTGAAATATTTATTGTTTTTCTTTGAAACCCTTTAAACATGGTCCTGTTGATTAATCATATGACGCTGTATTATCCAGTAAAGGTAAAACTTTACAGCTTAATACTGTATATAAACTGTAAACATCATTACATCAAAAACAACATAAATGCATAAGAAGGTCAGTCACATTCAGCCTGAAAAAAAGCAAACAAGCACTACAACTTTCAAATGTTTTATCCTTTATTAAACACTAATTAAATACGTACACTTATGTTTTTATGTTATATATTTTTAACATGAATTAAGAAAAGCTTTGTGTCCTGTGTGCCTTTGACAGAACTGTCCTCTGCTTTGTTGCATAAAACTTTTTAAAAAACCTCTTAAAATAATGAGTAATGTAATAATAAAATGTGAAAAAAATAAAAGGTGAAAGTGTTAACAGACCAAATAGGCAAAATATGAAACATTGAAACTATGAGTTGACAGTGACTGCCATTTTTATTGTTCTGCTTTTGCATTCAGAAGCTTTCAAAAAAATGAAATATCTTTTTGAAGCACTGCTGTTCTATAGCCCAGCACTGTCCTTTATAGATAGATAGATTTTTCCAGTTATATTCAATAAAATTCTTTTAGTAATATACATACAAAGCAGTTTACAAATCTGTTAAATTGACTAATGTTGCAAAGTGTTAAACAGTTTTGTGGTTCTCATAGATACTTTTCAAAACTATTTTATCTGTTTATTTTAGTAATTTTATTTCTGCACAGCTTTAATACACATTGGAATACAGTTATATATTTTTTCAAATGCTACTTTTTCAAAGGTAATCAAAAGCAGGCTGCGGTCTCTCAACAGGACGACAGCAAAATTGGAACAACAACAGCACAATATTATGTGGGGGTAAATCGTAACAATAGTGAATTCCTGATTTTCAGCACCACATTTGGTTTCCAAAGTGCTCCTAAAACCATTATCATCTCCAAGGTTCATTAACATCAACATTTTCAAGAATGACCTATGACAAGTCCTGACCCCATAAAAAACGTGGACACAAGATGATGTCTTCCCTCTTCAAAATGGACACGAACACTCACCATCTGACTTGATTCTCTGGCTAAAGGGACATGCAGACGTATCGTATGAGGCCGGAAGACGGCGGAAATCAAAGATTGTTTATCTGACCTGTTGATTCTCCTCCTGTATCCTCTATGCTTGAACCAAAACTTTCCTCACAAGCCCCAGTAAGGTGCCAGGTTTCTGCGGTCCCTCTCGTACACATCGGGTATAACCCCGTATGGTGTCTGGATCATTTTTACTGAGTTCCTGCCAAACAGTTTCCTCTCGTACTCAATGAGTTGCCGCCAGAATCCTCCGTTAGGACGAATAACCGGTCGACGGGCTTTGACCCAGGCATGGGCCTCAGCCAGGGAAACCCTATGGTACTTCATAAGGTAGGCCAAGCAAAGGGAGGCGGAGCGGCTAACCCCTGCTGCGCAATGCACCAGCACGGCTCCCCGTTTGCGGCCCACACTGTGGATCTTATCCGCCACACTGTCAAAATAAAGTGAGATTGGAGAATGAGGCATGTCAGCCAATGGTACCTTCACATATTCCATGTGTGGCCAGTTAAAATTGGGCAGCTCGATGGTGGCATTCACCACACAGGTAATTCCTTTAGACAGGAGGAGACTGCGGTTGGACGCCACATTTCCACGACCTAAGAACAAGGCAGGGGTGATCTGAGCAATGCCTCCCAACAAGCTGCTGGTTTCGGGAACCAGTCTGGGAATAGCCGTGGGTATCACTGAACTGCGGTGATGATGATGATGATGATGGTGGTGATGATGGTGACTTGGGTGGTGGAAATACCCCTGACTTCTGGAACCCATAGAGGAGCGGAGGCAGGAGACGGAGAAATAGAAACCTTGAGGTGGCGCCAGGATGTCTTTCAGTTCTCCTTGGTCATCTTAAAGTGACTGTTGATATCATGCAGACCATTTGACGTGTCTACAAAAAAAGTTATAACAAGAGTTATACAAGTCAAGCAGACCTTTAGCAGATACTTTTATATACATAACTTTCAATAGACTTTACATTACAGAGGCAACTTGGGTGTAAAAGTGCCTTCCTCAAGGGCACAATGGTAACCTACAACCTTCTGGTTACCAGTTTAGGTCTTTATCTATTTCACCACACTAGTGTGTCTATTAAAATCTAAAGTCCACTTTACAACAGTTGACTAAAAGGTTCTTCGTGATAGAAAAAACAACATTAGCATGGGTGAATGGTGGTTTAATGGAGGTAATTACTGTATTTATACAGCAGATGTGGCCTGCACTTAGACTCATGAGACCCTTGAGCTGCACATGAGAGTGCGAGGGCCATGTTGAGCAAGTGTTCAAGCCAGGGAAAGAGGCTTATAAACCTGTGAAAAGTATGTAAACCATGTGTGACAGAAGCTTGATGTTTCAAACAAAAAAATTGCTTTTACATTTTCAAAGAGAAAATAAACTATTTTATTGTAATTATTTCAGTTTATAACGAGACTGGCTTAGAATCAGAAAACACTCTCTGCTTTTGATTTTATGTGTTTGGGTTTGTTCACATCCACTCAGCTTTGATGTCCTTAAAGGCTGAAAATGGTCAGAGTTAGCAAAACATCTGAAATAGCCTACAGCACCTCTAAAAGCCACATTACACATCCACACGGCTTAAAGATCTATAAAATGACTTCAAAATGTCAAGTTCTAGCACTTCCAAAATACCTTCCATGACCAGGGGGTTTAACCAAGAAACATTTCATTGTGTTTGGAGTAAAGTTTCATGGCTTAACAAATGCTTTGTGTTGTGAAGATGTGAGTAAATAACAAAGCTTTTCTCCAGGGTGTATGTTCTCAGGTAACCCTCGCTCAGAGCCTGTTGATATCTGCAATGTACGCTGGGTCACTGGCTGGCATGAATGACAAACTGACTGTAGAGCATCTGTTTTTGCAGCCTGCCTTTCATACTTCACCATGTTTTATTGAAGGACAGCCAGTGTGTTTTTTATTCCATCATGCCTGAAGGCTCTATATCATCCATTCCTCTTACTACAATACAGGGGGTTCTGACCCTAATTAGCATGGCACAAATATCCAACCAAATGTGTTAAATATGAATTGTATCTGATGTCTGTGTAAACAGCACCTGTGATTGTGGCAACAGAATCACACCCTCTGCATTGCTACAGCTGGCTCGACGCTCCATAGCAACATGTGGCTGCCTCTGCTGTCTCACCATCTCTAGTCTTAAGCAGACAGACCTTTGACTCATCTGCATAAATCCTGGTCATCATTGCATCTTTATCTGTCCAAGATCATCTATTTGAAATGACCACTAACAAAGGCATTTTGTTTAAAAGCAGGTGAAACACAAAAACAGACTGGTCCAGAAAAATTAATTCACATAATGCATTGGAATTTTCTGCTTATTAATATCTTAATATCCATAATATCAAGTGCCTTATCAAAGATTTGGAAAACAGTATTTCATCCAAAGAAACCTATTAAATTGTGTTTGTATCAACCTTATACCCTGTAAACGTTGTTTCCAGGCTATTTGATAAAAACACCCGTGGTTACTTACAGACAACGGCAGCCAATCAGACAATAGTTGACCAAGTAAAAAAAGAGATTTGTGTGCAATATGCATCAGACACTCAGTGAGCAAACTGTGGGCGGTCCATGGGCGGGAAGCTGAGACTATTCCATTTCTAGATTTCTTTCTCTGTCTCTCTCTTACAAATGTTTAGACACTAGTAGAACAATATAAGTATTCATGTAAAGCATAAAGACCCAGCACACTTTGAAGTTCGCAAGAGGACCACCAATTTAGGAATGTGTCCTTGTGCTCGGAAGCCTGTGTTTGCATTAATAACACCCATCTGCCCCCCGTTCATGCCGGCTGTTTCCCTGTGCCTTCCTCTACATGAATGAATAACAACCTGCCATTCTCATGGGACTCTGATCGCAATAACATCTAGAGTCTCTAACATCCTCTCTACTAAGTCACACACTCTTTCTCTCTCTGGCTGTCACTCATTTTTAACATTAAAACTCTATCAATCACTGGGTTTCCATGGATGCCTTGCGTGGCTCTTGACAAACTTTTTTCACAGCTTTTGTGCTTGTTAACACAAAGGGGCAGTCAGTGTCATTTTGACAGTGATCTCTGGGAAATTGGCATAGCGTCCACCTGGCTCAAAGGGGTTGGTACAACCGAACATGAAAATGATGTCATTGTTTATTTTTCTGTCAGTTCAAACCTGCTATTTTTTCTGTGAAACACAAAAGGGGAAGTCGATCATTGTAACTGAATTGTCGTCACATGCAAAAGAACTGCGTATTGATTTATAATAACGTTTATTTTCCATAGAAATCATAGCATACAGGGGTGGAGCCACATAACACTGAGTAAACTATAGATAGATATAGATATATTCTGTTTCTTTAATTTAAACTAAAAGCCAATTTGAAAAAACATGCAGCAGATAGATCAAAACTTTGAGCCTCTGTCCTGTGACCCGGTAGATCAGAAGAGTTCTGAAATAGCAGGTGGATATATAACAACAGAGATGCACCTCAGCAACCCAAAGTGCTTACTGGGTCAAAGGTCTCTCTGCTGACTATTACTTTCTGTACAGAGCTATTCATACAAAGGGAGAGTGGAGGAGTGGAAGAAAAAGAAAGGGAGAGATAAAGGGGAACATATGAAAGAAGTAGTTGAAGCAAAAATGAAACCATTTACTCACCCTCATGTCTTCCTAAACCCCTATGACTTTTTTCCTCAGAACACAAAAGGAGGTTTTCTGAAGAATTGTCAGCACTGTCAGTGTACTTATCTGAACTATTTTATGCATTTCTACTGTGGATAAAGCCATTCTGGCCCCCAAAATCCCCAAAACATCAAAGACTTGGGGTGGGCTAACCTCAGCCAACCTTTGGCCCTGGAACCAACAACAATTGGAAGGACAAAAGAAAGAAAAACTCAACAGAAGTGTCTATACCATTTGTGTGATATATTCCAAGTCTTCTAAACTCATTCAGCTGCTTTGTGTAAGGAACAGGTTAAAAGACACATATGAACCAATGGCATTCTGTGTCAATGATGTCAAATCTTGATATACAACGTTTAAATACATGTCTGTGTAAATGACTGTAAAACTACTTACATTTTAGTCTGCTCTTTAAAGCACATTAAGTCACATGATTTCAGAATATAAAGCATAAGGACAAATTTTATGGTGCTTTTTTGGAGCTTGCCAACCCCAATCACTATGTTCATATACTGTGTGTAAAACAGCAGTGTGAGATTCTTCTAAAGTTCTTCTTTTTTGTCATACAGGTTTGGATTGACATGAAGGTGTGACAATAATGACAATTTTGATGAGCTACCCCCTGAACTAAGCCACAGGTAGCAAATGCATATCATCAAAACACACTCCAGGTGTTTATGAAAAGACAACAGCAAAGCTATCACCCTGTCAATTACCAGTAAATTAGAAGCAATCAATCAATCCTGAATGAATATCTTTTCCAGTGGGAACCAAGCAATTTTCCTTTGCTAGAGACACAGTAATTCAATTTCTCCACTTGTGGACTTGTGTGAACACATGTATTCTTAGCATGACAGTAATGGGCTACTATGTCAACCGCACACACACACAGACTCGTAATTCAGTACGTGTCTCAGGATCTGTCAACACCAGCGCACATCAGACTCTGGGCTGCAGGTCTCAAATGCTCACTCTCTTGCATGTGGAAATTCTTCCAGAGTAATTTCACCACTGCAAGCATTAATTGGAATTAGAGACACCTCCTGAGAAACTTGAGCCCCAAAATGGCAGCCCTTCTTCCACACCAAATGTGGAAAACAAGAAACTGAACCTGATCTGTGTTTACACTACCAGCTTAATCTTGTCAATAGCCTAATGAAACAATCACTGCTTAATCAACAAGTGGCTCCGTCTGGAAGTATTAGCTTGTGAATTTACAAATGTTTACAAATGTAAACATTTAAAAGATAAATATTAACATATTATAAGATATTATCTAGACTATTTGCTTAACATGAGTCATCTTAAAAATGGTTTCCAGAGAAGAGTGCAAAATTTCCCAATGATACCCAATGGCTGGTCAATACCCAGAAAGCAGGGTGACTGTTAGTGAAATATTGTTGACATTATACAATTTATTGATGACAAATGACCTCTGTTTACTAATGTACAAAAATATGAAAATAAAAAAGTGCATCAAATGTTAGTGCTGTATGTAAATCCTTTAAATTAAGACTAGGGGACACTTACACTCATGTGGCTGCTAAGTGGCCAAGCTGACAGATTGTTGGCATCCCTAGACTTAAAAAAGGCCAAATACATTGATCCGGTCAACATATCGGTCATATCACTACTAAATACACAATTATATTCTGGCCATATCTTACAGGATTTTGCATTGTGTCAAATATTTTGACATGCACTTCAGTAGTTGTTTTTTTCTGTGAAAGCCTGGTAAACCTAACAGAGTTATTGATTTAATCAAAGTTTGTGGAATTCACATTGATGGTTGTAGAAAGCATTATTTTAGTTTATTAAAGAAAACTGACAACTTTTGAGTTACATTATGGTTAAGCAAATACTATAGATAAAATTAACAGGTTGATGTAAGTAAATGAGCTGTAGATCTATATGGTCGCATGTTTGTTGTATTAAGCGCCTCATGCTTGATTCAGTCACGAACGTCAACGTGTTTCATATACAGCATTTATTTGATACATAAAGAATCGGTCTGCTACTAAACTGGGAATGACGACGAACCTGTTGGCTGCACAATGTGCAACAAAATAACTATTTAGTTCAAACTCCAGTGACGGAAAATCAAGCATACGCGAACGTGACAAATAAACATCGCGGAAAATTACGCTAAAATTAACTCGCGGAAAATTAACTATTTTGCGCTGTTTGTGTTTGCATTTACTTTGCGCGTAACAAAACGAGCGTGTTTTTATTTTTATAATCTAAATCGCATCATATAAACAACTGTTTAGGAGACAAGTGTAAATGCGCATTGGTCGATAAATAAAGACATAAGTCATCATAAAAGCTGTATTTACTTAATTCTTATCGTTACATCAACCCCACTTGGACTTCTGTTTAATTAGATTACTCCTGTTATTCCAAATCCCTCTCCAAAGAACAGACTTAACTTACCTGGTCACTTCAAAACATGGAAGGCAAACGTCCTCTAAAATCACAACACAATAGGAAAATGTATTAGTAGCACGGCGCGAGGAAACGGATATTTCAGGAATATTCCGTAAAATCTAACAACTCCACGCGCTTTCCCGTGATGGAGTC
>JAZGTK010022320.1:0-10307 GCA_036877625.1 Ambastaia sidthimunki | reverse complement strand
TAGAGTGTGGGTTAGGTTATAGTGTTGATAACTAGCTGTTTATATAAACAATACAAGTCTGTGAAATGTTCTCAGTTAGGTGTGTGTGTGTGAACAGGAGCTGGAGTTGGTTGAAGATGTTTGGAGAGGTGAAGCTCAGGATTTGTTGTCTCAGATCGCCCAGCTGCAGGAGGAGAACAAGACGCTGCTCAACAACCTGTCTGTCAAAGAGTGTCCGATGACGGAAGAGGATATACAGAAACAGGAAGGTAATGTTAAAGCTCACGGTTCGAACAAAGAAACATTGTGTCTTGAGTCTAAAGAAAGGTTTTGTTTTTTTTACTTTTTGTGCAATGCATACTTGAGTCAACACACATCCCAGCTAACAGGGAACGTTCTTAGAATGTTGGCCTGCATGTTCTTTAAAAAACCTAAAAAGTTATCAGAATAGTTCTTGCAGTAACATTATACGTGTGCCAAAATACTCATGTGCAACGAATCACGTTTCACTCTGTAGTTTGTTGGCATTCCATTCCAAACACAAACTGTTTTCCCAGCATTCCTTTGCCTGGTCCAAAAAAACACACGTGATGATACTCGCAAGAATTCACAAGCATTCTTTCAGTTTAGGGACTGACACAAGAGTTGAGCTGCGCGGTACAAAGCGTCTCTTCTGTGTGCGGGTGAAGACGAGTCCGGCTGTATTACAGCATGAGCTGCACAGCCTGGGTGGCACAGAGAGTCCACAGTGCCCCTCTTTCACTCACGTGCCCGTCCGCAGCTCTCAGAACAGACCACCCTCAGTCCTCTCCGAACGGACCGGACGGGTCTGATTCACTGTCAGACTCGCAGCTGTTTGGACAAACACTCCAGAGCTACAGCAACACTGATTTAAAGACACAGGAACTATTTTTATTGATGCAGCACAAAATGCAGGAAGTTAATAACATCACTGAGTGTAAATCATAGACTCATTCTGATTTTATCACTTGTTTCATCAGTAATGTTTGCCACACGGTTGTTTTAACACGTTTTTGGCATAGTTGCCTGTTTTGAACATGAGATGTTGCCCTTGTCTTGCTTTACTGTAAATGTAATATTTTTTTGTGGTTAAACGCCTGTATTTATCAAAGCCACAAACCCGGTTTTTCCATTTAGGCAGACGACATGTTCAGTCTACCGTATTTTTAGGCCGGTGACCAGCGTTAAGTGTGTCACTGGTTGTGCGTCAAACATCAGTCTATTTAAAGAACAGTAACACGGTCAGTTATTTTGGTCAGTCTGTCATTTATCTCCTGACGGTCTGTAATTACACAGACACGCAAACAAACCTCGTCCTGAGACTTACTGTCATTGACATACATAATAAAGTAAAACAATGTGATGATCAAACATCTGTTATTAGATGAACATGTTGTTCTGTTGGATTGTTTGGTGGTTATGTGTGAAACGGAGGCTCTCTCTCTCTCTCTCGCTCTCTCTCTCGCTCTCTCTCTCTCTGATTGATGGCAGGAATGACTGAGAGGGAACGTCAGGTGATGAAGAAGCTAAAGGAGGTTGTGGACAAACAGAGAGACGAGATTCGTGCCAAAGACCGCGAGCTAACGCTCAAAAACGAGGATGTTGAAGCTGTAAGCTGCTGTGTTTCTACAATAAAAGAAATCATGTTTCCATCTTGTTTTCCTGAAAACTCGAGACGGGTTGTTTTGTTGAGAACTTAAATCATAATCTTAAGAAAAAAGATAGGAAGGCTTTGTAGTCTTTCATCAAAATAACTTTCTCTATCTTTGAAACGATGTTTATTTTTAACGAATGTTATTGTTTAACCAATGTTAACCAATATTATTAACCAATAAACATAATCCAGTCAAATCCAGATGAAATGATGTCATGGGTGTTAAAGTTAAAATCTGAAACATCTTCCAGCTTCAGCAGCAGTTGAACCGGCTGATGAAGATCAACCATGACCTGCGGCATAAGATCACAGTGGTGGATGCTCAGGGTAAAGCTCTGATCGAGCAGAAGGTGGAGCTGGAGGCCTTTGCTCAGGCACGCCAGCAGGAACTGGGCAACCTGCGACAGGAAGTGACACATCTCAAAGAGCGACTTAAAGAGCAGGGAAGCACCAGCGCTGAGACAGAAGAACCTGTGGGACCACCGTCACCTGCACAGGTAGATGAACACAGATGGTCCAGAATATTGTAAAGACCCCCCAGAACGTGTCAGAACTACAAAAGGATGTACATTTGTTATAAAAAATAACCAAATAAATAATTTAACCACTTAAATAATTTAACTTAAAGTCATCTTGAAGCCCCCCAAGAGTGGGCCTCAGCCCCCTGTTGAAAAGCAGTGAGACACTTCAATGTTCAGCTCCAGCAGTAAAAAAGGGAAGTTAATGTGACCTAAAGCAACAGGATTGCTCACATGTTGGTGTCTGTAATGAATCAGAAATGTCACATCACTGAGTCACAGTGGAAACCAGGATGAGATCAGCCAGACAGCTTCTGTATGAACTATACAAACCAGAGGTGTTGTGTACAGTCTGCAAATACATATTAAAACACAGTCTAACATTCCAGCTTTGGTTTCAGTTTGCATTTCACGTGTTTGTAGCTGCAGTCGAAAAAATTGGCTCCCGTCTGGGGTCAGGATTTAGCTTCTGAGCTCCTCGCTAAGGGTATGGAGATCGAGGATGGTCCCCTTCATATCACCCACCTCACTGAGGTCCAGGGGCCTCGTACAGATGAGAATGAGGAAGACAAGGATGACGAAGAGTCTGTGTTTTTATGGGTAACACTTAAGCGAAGCGGCGGCTCCTAATGATAGCATGGAGTGTAAACTAATATCGTGACCCGTATCTGTGTTTGCACGAGTCACGCTAGGGCTACGACCTCCTCCAGTGCTCTGAGTATGTAGATGTTTATGAAACGATGGCTCTGTGCTATTATACAACAGATTGTATGTGTACCGGACAGATAGTTTTAATGATCTACAAGTCATTCACATAGATTCACACCCATCGAGTGTGTCTTGTTTTTAATGTGTGTCTGTGGCTTTGGCTGTCTGTTTATTCTGTAGGCTAGTGCGCAGTTCTGCATGATCTAACAGACTTTATAATGCCTGGATATAAACCTTGTGATTGAATTAAATGTTAACTCATGCAGATGACCTCAGACACACTGTAAAATGAAAAACATCAATCACGTGGTGTCATGTGAGCCGTTTACAATGTTAAACGTGGACTGTAACTCAAAGACAACTTAACGTACACGGCTGTATTGAAGTACAGTAGATGTTTAATAGACTTGTGAAATGATTTGTTTGATGAACGAAATGTGTGTTTGTTGTGTAAATTAACAGTATTGTTGTTTTGTTTTTTAAACTAAGAATGCTCAGATCATGTGTGTGTGATTCTGTGTCTTTAAATCACCACAAATCAGAACTTTCTTCATGGTCATAATTACTTAATGAGTTAAACAGTGACTGTAAGTGTTCCTCCATCCACCAGGAGGCGCTGTGCGATGAGGACACGTCCACTATTGATCCAAAAGACCCCAATCGGCCACGATTTACCCTGCAGGAGCTGCGAGATGTCTTGCATGAGCGTAACGAGCTGAAAGCAAAAGTCTTTATGCTACAGGAGGAAATTGCATATTACAGGACGTATGTTAACTGCATTTCAGTTCTAAAAGTCATTTATACATTTGATGTAATTAATCTTTTGCTCTGAGATATTGTACCCATGTAGTGTTTCTGTATTTCCTACCTAAAATTACATTTTTATTCATTATTAATAATGTATTGATTTTATTCTTCAAATTGCATTTGCAGTGAAGAACAGGAAGAGGAAACGGGCCCACCCATGCCGGACCCCTCGCCAACTCTCCGGCCGAGCTCTCGTTCCAGTTTCCAGCCTGAATCAGGAATCAAACGACTGTATGTACTGCTGAAAGATTCAAACACACAAAATCTGCTCCTCACTGTCTACTGTCTCATTGCTGTTGAGTTAAACTCAACTTTCTGTTGAACTTGTTGTTCTCTGTCAGCTGTTCATCATTTTGTTTCTGTTGCAGTGTGAACACATTTTAAATGAACTGGTTTAATTTAATACGTATTTGACTCATTCTCACTCATGTCTACTTGTAAAGCATTTAGACGTATGAAAAATGTCAATTTAAATGCAGAAATACGTTGACATTTTAAATGTTACATTCTCATTTGATTATTGTCACCTGTACGCTTCATGTTCACATGTCCCACCAAACTGCAACTTTTAAACATTCCAAATTTGCCGGTTTTGTTTAGAATGTTGAGACACACAGCTGTTGTTTTCACATCACAAACACCAACAGAGTCCAACACTGACCTGAAATCACTACAGGTGTTTGTTGGTGTTTGTTTTGAGCTGGTCTTAAAGCAACATGTTTGCATTACTGTTTAAAACAGCTTTCTGGAAGTGTGCCTGTGATTTCTAAAAAATGTTGACTGAACAGTTTACTGGGTTTTGGAACAGAACAGATAGTTTACGTCATGTGTAATGCAGTTATAAACTTTCAGACTGCAGAGTGAGCCCAACACATGCTGAGTTTATTTCAACCGTGACATCTGTTGCCCTTTTTGTGTTACATCTAGTCTTGTGTTACTAAAATCTTAAGGAATGTTCGTCATTAATTCTGTTTGGATCAAATGCGTCTACATGCACCAATAGCAAGTTTTCAGATTAAACATAGTGTAACATGTTAAACCAGTCTGAAGAGAATTGCTGGTCTTAACTGGTTTAAGCTGATTTCTCAGTCAAACCCGTTTAAAAAATCTTCAAGACTTTCTAAAACCAGCAAACAGGAGCAGACCGGCTAAGACAAGCTATTGGTTTTTAGCAGTGACATCATACATGTCAAAGAAAACAGGAAACTGCTTGGTGATTGGTGGGAATATTCAGGGGGAGGGGCTACAGTGGAGCTGATCTTTGGTTCCCGTGTATCTTTCCTTTGCTCAACAGTATCCGTGTCTCTTTGTAACAGGATCTTCACAGCCATTATGCCGATGGTGGCGGCTGGGTTGATTCCAGATGACCCCACTTTACAGCCAATCAGACGCCTTGTTTCCCTCGTACGACCTTTTGGTTTACAGTGTTGTTTTGCTGTTTTAACACCTGCCCTGCATGTGATGGAACTGCATGACCCTTCCCATCTCACCCTCCCATTAAAGCCACTGATCGTAAAGAGCTCATTCTGATTGGCTGATTGTGGGGCTATCTGTGTGACCAATCAGCTGGAGGATTGTTAGAATCAGCCAGTCAGAATCAAACACTCACTCACTCTAACACTTGTTGCTGTACTATAACCAATTATATAACAGTGTGTCCTAGTGTTGGCAGCTATTGGCTTAAATCAGTGCTTGATAGATGCATAGGGAATGATTGACTGTCAGTGCTGATATAACCTGAAATGTGGCCTCGTTTTCATTACGCTGTTTATACATTTCATTTATTTAATTGTTTATTTTCAACAATGGGTTGAAATTTTATCCAAACTTTTTATTAAACTGGTGGAATTTTTGTCTCTGGTCATTTTAGTAACATTTGGTTGATTTATAAAACATAATCTTTTTACATTTTATATATATTAATTGTTTGTTATATGAATAAAATTGTTCAGCTTTCAGTTCCCAACTACAATGAATTGAAAATACAATGAAGATTAGATCATTTGCTTTGGGTTATTAATCACAATCACACAACAGCTGTGACACAGTCTCACGTCCTGTCTTGTGTTCGCAGGTTTAGCTTCTTTTCCCGGGACAAAAGCCGAGGCTCGCAGAGGAGGGCGGAGCAAGTGGGCGGCGGCTTCGGCTCGTGGGCGGGGAAAGACGATGTGTACACAGAACAAGCCCAAGAAGCATTACAGCACATGTAACAAACACACACGCTCCGATATTGCCTAACCTGCGTCATGTGACCGCGTGCCACAGTTAAACTTCCTTTCATGGTCACCTTTCACAGCACAACATCTGCATGCAGATGAGACAGAAGGGAAGACGTTTAGTGTTACACACTCATCTTGCTTCTTATCTCCACCCAAAGATACTGTGAGGGAGTTTTTAATGTGCCTCTTTCATTAGATAGTTCGATGTTTTATTTGTATGGCAAATTACAGAGTTACTGTAAGTAGAGGATGCGAAGAATCTGACAGAATTCAGACAGAACTGTTGTAAAGTTTAACAAGAAAATGCCTTCAGCTGGTTAGATGAATGTCTATTTTTAATTCAAATTGAATTATACAGATAATGGCTAAAAACCGTGAATGTGTTTGTGGCAGAGAAACAAAAAGTGAATTTTTAGTTTTTGATAATTATGCCCAAGCCAGAGATTTTAAATGAAGGCGAGATTTTAAATGATTAAATGAAGGTGACATTATGTGTCGAATTATGTTTAAAACCTGTACAATATAATAAGGACAATAGCCTTATAGTTTTGGCACACTGAGATGTTGAGTTCTTAAAGGTTTCGGTTTTAAAGTGTTAAAGCTGCAATCTCTAACTTTTGCCTCTCTACCGCCATCTCTGTTTAAAGCATGAAACTGCAGGTTATTTACATACTTTTCATTGTGGACGTCATGTTGACGTCAAATAAAGCCAAACTGACATTTCCCGGGAAATCAGACCCACAGCTCATATTATAAATCATTATTATAAACTTGCAGTTGTGAATCAGGGTGAGGAGATTGTGTTAAACACTGATCTGTCATCTACTTAATAACTGATTTTAATTCATTTTCAATCAAAAAACGTTACGGGTTGCAGCTTTAACAGACTCTGATCACAGCAGCCAATCATTTTGGCTCCTCCTCTCGTGTTCTGTAGAGAGCGGAGTCTGTGCTAAATAACCACATATGTAACAGGTTTTGTTTGAAAAGCTTAACTTGTTTAAACTTTCTTTTCAGCCCTAAAATCAAGACCCAGAGTTACTGTGTATTATTAAGTGTGTCTGCAGGGCATTTATGCAGAATAATAATAACAATCTTAAGATGAATATCATTTGGCTGAAATGTCCATCGTGTGGTCGTGCCACTCACCAGCTGTTTTGTGTCGCTTGAATGGTGCTTTTACTGACAATAACAGAACCGCTCAGCATGAAAATGCTTAACTGAGGTAAAGCGTGTTTATAAAGGGGGCTTTGCAAGCTAGAAACTCAAGCGGTGGTCCTTATTTTAGTTGTTGAGTTAGTAATGCAGCTAGTATCCCACTCAACATGGGCAAAACTGTACTAGAGTAAAACTATCTACCACAGCGTGATGCAACAGGGTTTTACTGTTTAAAGAGAAACATCCTAACTGAATAAAATATATTGTTTTGAAGGATTATGCATATTAACTCATCTCGTGTATTAAAATATTTTATACCATGTATTGTCATTGAAGTGTTTGAAATTTAATTCATGTGAGACATTATTTAAGGCTTCAGAAGAAACTGAATTACATTTAAAGTACATTTACTTTAGTTCACCAAAGAAAATCAAATTCTTACATTGTTCCAATCTTGTACTGAATGCCATTATTTTATTACTGTGGAACAAAAAACCCCAAACTTTCTATGATAACTGTGTAGTAGACAGCTGTGGTCACTCAGAGCTGTGGTGTGGGGAAAACTGCTTTTGACAGTAAATAAAACAGTAACATACAGACTTGACATGAGGTTGAGTAAATAATGATAAACTTTCCATCCTTGGGTGAATTAATTCTTTAATCTAAATTCAAACCAGTAAGAACAGAATTAGAAACTGTAAAACAAAGTACAAACAAAAAGTCTTGAATGCATATGAAGGTATAAAAGTGTGTTTAGCTTTATTCATCGTCTCTGTTTGAGTCTCTGTGTCTTCTGTCCTCTCTTCTGCTGGAATCTCTCTCTCGGCTTCTGTCCCTGTGATGTCTGTGGTCTCTTTTCTCTTTGTAGTAGCCTCTGTCATTCCGGTCGTTCCCTCGTTCCCACTCGTTTTTCCTTTCTCGCCACCGTCCGTGTTGTCTGTCCTGTTCCTGGCCGGCGTCTCTCTGCCTCTCCTCTCTTCCACCGGCTCCTTCCCAGCGATCCGCTGTTCTGTTCTGAGGCATCATGGAGGTCAGATTGATGGGCTTCCGGAAGGGTCGGTCCCTGCCTCCGAATCTCAGCTGACCGGATTCCTTTTTCCCACCTTGTCCGCCTCCGAGTCGCCGTGGGATCCAACCCTCCAGCAGGCGCTCCTGCTCGAAGTCCACGAAGATCTCGTACTGATCCACAACCAGCTTGCTGCCGTCTCTCCAAGCTCTTTTCACAGAACGTTCCTCCTTGTACTCCACGAAAGCGTAACATTTGGAGAAACCTGTCACGATGTCTCGGACCAGCCGTACCCTGCGGATGTCTCCGAACTTGGAGAAGACTTCCCGGAGCTTTTCCTCAGATGTCTGCGGATTCAGGCGTGCGACGAGCAGTGTAAGGTGAGGGTCACCGGTCACACCCTTGTTAGGCTGGTAGCGGGCCAGCATGGCCCTCCAGACGGCTTTGTCGTGGGGTTCAACATCGGTGCCATCTATGCTGCCCGCTTTGAGAGGGTCATAAACCTTCGCCACAGGGTTCCACTCACTCATCATCTGATAGAGAAATAAATCAGGGTTAGAACATCTAAAACAAAAATCCAGCTTTTAAACACAAAGTTTTTGTCTGAGACAAAAGTTGGAGACAACAAGATAAAATGATTCTTCTGCAAACATGATATTATTAGCATAGTAATTTTTAATAGAAAGGTTTGATATCTGTCCTTACTGATCAAAATCACGCATTTGTGTACATTTAAACCCCACAGTTTGCGAATATATAAGTAGCTTACAAGCAAATGCATTTAACAGAGATTATAGGTGATAACAGTCTGGAAATCAGCAGGTTTTACTCTAAAAACTCTACTTTGAATCTTATTTGCAATTCACCATGGTAACCAGAAGGTTGTCAATAGTAACCTAGTTAGTCATTGTTACATCAGTAAGGTAGAGCCTGTTTCACTCGCTTATTATCAGGTTTTAAAACGGCACCGTAAAATTGTGAGAATATAACGTGCCATAAAATACAAAGTTTAACAGCTCCCTCTTTAAATTCAAGAGTGTTTACGCTTATGAAAACAGCGGCTTTTTAACCATATTACATTTAACAAAAATATTTAAACAAACCTTTTCACGTGCGCAGCATCTAAATCGCTCCGTGTGGAAACGGCGACTGTGTTTAACGAGTCGTTCCGGGTCCAGTGACGTCAATACGCTTCTTAGTATTTGTTAAATCATTTCTTTATAATCCTATTATTACATTATTTATTTATTGCAGGTTTGACACTCTAAGTAACAACTAGTGAAACGACATTATAATTACAATTATTATTAAACAATAGAAATGGATCATTATTACTATAAATATATTTGTGCATATTATATAATGCGTATATAAACATGTTTAACTCATTTATCAATCAAAACTTGTAGAATAGATAGAGTGACACAACAAGAAAAGCATATAATTGCATAAAATCCTTTATTTAACGCATCTACCATCTCAGACAGACTGAATGAAACGCTCAGTTGAGCTTTCGCTCGTGATCCCAGTTTTGGTTTAACCAGCAGGTTTGTTCAGGTTAGTTACATGACGCACAAGTTAGTACAACGGTAACATTTCAGTAATAATATCAAAATTTGGTTTCACGTTCCAGTTTCTTGAACCTTTTAAAACTTTTTAGCTTCCTCTGCTTCAAACGCAAACGTTTGGGCATTATAAATAATTATTGCTAAGCCTCTAACGTTACATTAGTTTAAGAAAACGCTTTATAAAAATGCAGAAAGTTGACTACAACCGCATGCTTTGGAAGCACTGATCTACCAATATATAAAATATACAAAAAGAAACGCGCATGTCGTTAAGCAGGATAAATATCTTAAAAGCAGGACACGTGTAATACGTACCGCAATCTAACAGACTATCCCATAACATTCTCTGTATACTAAGGCAATAATTACATTAAAAACGGTATCTAGTTAAGAAACAGGGTGTTTTTTGTATACGTTAATGTTTTAGCCAGGGATGCGCTTCTATTGAGGCTTTGCTTCGGTCGCCGTAGTCGTACAGCAGTTCCTCTCCTTCCTGGATCTCTCTGGAGGCCACGAGGATGAGGTGAGGTGTCCCATTAATGTCGTGAAGTTTGGTCTGACAGTTGCCGTTTTTACTGTGATTTATGAGCCTTCCCAAACGATCCGACTCTTTAGTAGCATCCACACTGTTGGGAAATAAACATGCATTCAGAAAGTGCTTAAAAATGC
>JAZGTK010022319.1:0-10308 GCA_036877625.1 Ambastaia sidthimunki | reverse complement strand
GTGTGTGCTGCTTTCTATATAAACACAACACCAGACTCCAGCATATGTGTTCTGTGGACACACTACAGCTGTTTGACTGCTCTCACCAGACAGCTGAAGGGACAGGCAGTTCCCCACTGTATCAAACAACACATACACAAATCCTTAAATCTCTGTTTCCAAGGAGGCACAAGTCTTGCCGGGAGGATAGATGCTGTAGTAAACAGACTTACAGAGATGACATGCTGGGAAAGGCCTCAGGAAGGTGTCAGGTGTACAGCTTACCTGTCATTTTAACTCTTCTGAAGTTAAGATGATAACAGGGCATCTGTCACATTTCAGAGCTGAAACTTCCTGTTTTGAGTTTTCGCAGCCCGTCTCGTTCCTCCTCACAGAATGTTTGTTGTTATTGTGCCAGAATGTGTTTGAATGTGTCAGTGTTTAATTACGCTGGTGGTTTTGCTCTTAACATCTGGGACTTTTAGAAGTTAATGTGTTTACAAGGCAGCACAGACTGCATCTCATTTCATTCCCTAGTTCCCTAGGTTGTGAATCAGCATATCGTGACATGAACACTAGTTAGGGCACTAGTAAGGGTCTTGATCCAATAAACGCTGGAGCACTGATGACTCAATTAATTGCAACACGGTTACAAGAGTGATGTTGTCTCGTACACAATACACACAAAACAACTGTGTTTGTGTGTGTAATTTTGGGTTGTAAGAACATTTCCCTAACGTTTCCATTAAGATACAAAAACATTGTTTTGAAAGCTGTTATAAAAATGCTAGACGTTTTATTATTGTTATTGCTTGGTTATTGAAACATTACTCAAATTCTGTAATGTTTATTAAACGTTCCACTAACAACTTAAAATAAACTTTTTATATATTATATGGCGTAAAAAAACATTCTACTAACATTATTGCAGAAATGTTTTTGATTACTTTGATAACTTTTACAGAACGTTTGCCAACGTTCTGAGAGCATTCTCTGTTAGTGTGGTATGTGGAGGTCTTGGTGTATGTGGGCAAAGGCACAGAGCAAATTAAAATAATTACTCACTCACTGCTGTCGATTTCTGCCGTGACCTTTGAAACAAATCAATTGTGATTTGATGCAAAAACCTTCTAGTGACTTAAAATAGTCCATCTTCTCACTGATGTGTCTCCAGCTGAGGCCTAATTGTTATTAAACGTAGTTTATTTCCCTGGTTTCACATTTTAAAACCTGCTCTCCTCTAAAAATGACAGATGTGGCTTTGAATCTTAAAGAACAGAGGATTGTTTGTGCCACACGTTTGTGCTTTCTTTGTGATTTAGCAGATTTAACTCGGCACAAGCGGGTTTGGCATCTACAAAGACAGAATTTCGTCTGCTTTCGTCCACTCGTTCTTCTCTGAGGTTGATGCTGACGTTTCTGATGGAACGTCTCAGCTGGTGACCACGTTTCTGCTGTCAGAGACAAACGTTTGTGTTCTGTTGAAGAAATGTGATGCCCCGCTTTCGTTTAGCTTTGACGTTTCCCTGTCTGTATTTGTCTGCTAGACTCGGATCGCTGTGTGACAAACGCGACAGGGAAACTAAAGAAGAGTTCTTGTAATCATCTTTGTGTCGTTGTGTAGCTGTAAACGAAGCCCCGACAAGTTTCCATTGACAAGCAGAATCTGCTTCGACTCCCCCCGCTGTGTCTTTTGTAGACAACATCTGAAGACGTCTTCAGAGAGCCCTTCGTCAGTGTCTCGCTACACAGAGAGTGAAGCAAATCTGCAGAAACACTGCAGTTTTTATTGCCTGTTCGTTTCATGCCTGTCACCCCAGCTGAACTCTGTTTCTCGGGAGTCTGAACCAGTGAAGCTGTTTTTCTCCAGTGTCATAATTTTGGGTAAAATGTTGTCTGGACTGATGATCTGAGCATCTTTATGGTTGGCTCATCAATTTAAAGAAATCTGTATTCAGAGGTTATGATGTGATAGAAGTGTGAAAATACTGCCCCCTGCTGGTCACACTTGACACTAGCATGACACCCATCAACAGGGCAGTAAAAATAAACTACTTAAGGCTTTGTTTATGTGGATTTCCTGTGCAGACTTAAAGGCAAACATCAGTATTTTTATTGTTCATTAAAGATTTGATCAGACCTGTAAGATTTCACTTTTGTGTATGAGTTAAAAGAAACAAGATGCTTAGAGATGACAGCACTTGTAAGCATGCAGATGTATTATTACTATTCATCAGTGCACTGATCCAGAAACAGATTTGTGACGAGACGGTGAGGGCCTGAACCTCAACCTTTTGAAACGAGCCCTGGAGTTAAGTTTCATTCCTGTCTCCCTCATGTCTCGATTGTCTTCTGCAGGTCTCTCAGTTCTCTTTTGCTCTCTCTCTCTTTCTCTCTTTCTCTCTGGGGTTTAATGTGTGTTTATTATTCATACACACAGTCAGAAGACACAGCTGAGGACTGAGCGAGACTCTTAAGTAAGTCAGGGCCATGTGAGGCATGCAGATAGATCTCTCTTATGTTTCATCTTGTGTGTGTGTGTGTGTGTGTGTGTGTTATCTGACTGTCAGACGTAACAGCTTGTCTGCTGTAGTAGCTTGTTTTTTATGTTTTTTATGTTGTTTTTTATGAGTTCATAGAGTAAATCTCTTGGGTCATGTTTTGGGTGATGTGGGGCGCATTCAGCACGTCCTGTGAGTTTTCTGCAGGCTGTATCTCTTTAAGCCGAGGGATCAGATCAGCTGTGTACGACCAGATATCTCAGGCGCAGACTGAAAAGAAAGTGGACAGTGTTTACGTGCTCTGGTGATGTCACAGGAGTCTATTTTTAGAGGGTATAAGACGGCACGTTCAGACTGTACTGAGAGCAGTGCTGTGTGTCAGAATAAATGAATGTTCTCTCCTTAAGATTCAACATACACTTACATTTTAGGCTTTCTCGTAGCACAAGCATTTTAGGAACTATATGTTTAATTATTAACTCTAATTAAACAAATATGTATTTTTACTAGAATTGAGATTGTAAACAATTGGTTCTTTCCTTGTATTCTAATATTTTTCAAGGCATAATTTTTATTACACAATCATTACATTACATCAGTGTTAGTTAGTGTTAGTTTTAGTTGGTTTATTTTCGGTGTGTGGCTGTTTTTTATGAGTCCTCACTGCTCTGAGTTTTGTCCCAAGACACATCTTCACTGTTGAGCCTCAGTCAGGGGGGAGGAGCCTGTCAGGTCATGTGACACTCCCTCAAGGTCACCATGGTTACACGTTACGTCACACACATTTAATTGCATACAATATATTATTGGCATAAAAAAATATAAGCAAGACACAGAAATATAATAAGATAATAAGAAAATAATTTATATAAGAATATAATGTTACTTTTTGACATAACGTTTATTCCTCTGACAGTGATGTCATTCAGGGCAATTATAATGAATTCATTCTGAGGCTGAAACAGCTCAACATCAGTAGTTCCTAAATCTGTTTGCTGTGATGTTAAATGTTTACATTCACATTTTCTATCTATGTTTATGTACAAACATCTGGTTCTCTGCAGAAGAAGCTGGTGGTACCATCCTTACAGCAAAAAAACAATATAATACTGTAGACATAGAAAATCTAGACTTTAATTGTTGTAAAAGTGCAGTTCTGTGCGTTTGAGATTGTTTGGTAAATGCATGTGTCTGAGGTCATGAACGGATGCCGGGGTCTTGACAGGTTTTGATTTATTAACAGCAGCGTGTTGATCGCTGTCATTAACACCAGAGAGACACACGTGACTCGATACAGAGACACAGAGCACAACTGGATGCTGGAAAACAACACCTGCTCTTCAGAAATAATGGACGTGTTTCACTCCGTCAAGAGTTCTTGATGAAGCTGTGATTCATACAGAAAAGAAGGTGATTTGTTTTAACAGGTTAAGAAGTTGATTGTTTTTTTAAAGAATGAGTTATCACACAAATAAGCTTTTTTACTCGTACGCTTGGATCTTTTCCTCCTGCTGTTTCAGTGTAATATATATTTATTTATTTAAACAGGGTCGTGTAATTCGTTTAAACTCTTATCTGGACATTTCTGGAAATGTGTTCTGTATTAAAGCAGTAATCACATCATTTAAAACGTCTCTGTTTCGGCCTGACGAGGACAACAGTTTTCTTAGCCAGTCAGATGATGGATGTTGTCCCATCTGTTCAATAGTCAACCCCCCTCAAGCCCCTTCTAGACACAATGCCCCAATCAGCAGCCAATCAGCAGTCATGCTAAGCAGCGGTCATGATTCTGTATCCTGGCAACGAGCATCAGCATATGTGAGTGTTGTAGTAAATCAGCCTCTGTTTTCATGAGTCAGTCCCTGCTGATTACCATGTGCTACTGGCTGGCAGAGGACCAACCTTCAGATAAACACAACTAATACAGGCTGAGCAGGTGGGCGGGGCTTTGGGGCCTTTGTGGTTACGATTGGACTGTCATCAGCAGTGACAGACAGTGATTGGCTGTATATTCACAACAGAGATTTTGTTTTTTTAAACATTTTTAATAGGTTTTCTGAACTGTTTTGAGAAGAAGTTTGGGTAGATCGTTCACGTTCTCTTCTGTCACACAAAACACACGTTGTTTTACTTGTGTAGAAGGGAGTGTGTGATATCTTCACTGGGGGTGCGAGACACCTCACGCACGGTGTTACTCTTGGTTTGGAAGGATTTACAGCCATCAGACCTCCGTCTATGGGATGCTGGTCCAGCTCACCATCACTCCAACGTCTCTGGGTGAGATGTTGTATGACAATGTTGAAGCTGAAGATATTTTGTGTGGATTACTGGCAGTTTCTGTGTCTGCAGTATCTGAATGGCTTCTTTAAGAGGTAAAAGGTCTTTGTTTTAATGCAACAATGTTGGTGTCGTGTTTTGCTGATGTTATAAAAAAATTAAACGTTACAGCGTGATCATTTAAAAACACACAGTATGTTTCTCATTCAGATGTGGCAGGTTTCAGATCAGCTTATTGACTCGTAAACAGGGTCTCATTCAGGCCATGACTGACCTCAGATCAGCATGTGTTTGTGTGATTGTGAGGGAGGGGTGGAAAGCTGAGGTTGGGTTTCATTTAAATGAAATTTTGAACTTTTTGTTGCCGGAAATGTTGTCAATAAAGAATGTGCTAAACAATACAGTACATGTACAGTACAGTATAAGAAATACAGTACATGGACAGTACAGTATAGAAAACACAGTACATGTACAATACAGTGTAAGAAATACAGTACATGTACAGTACAGTGTAAGAAATACAGTACATGTACAGTGCAGTGTAAGAAATACAGTACATGTACAGTGCAGTGTAAGAAATACAGTACATGTACAGTACAGTATAGAAAATACAGTACATGTACAGTGTAAGAAATACAGTACATGTACTGTACAGTATGTGTGGGGGTTAGTATGTATTCTTGTCTCTTTCTGTCCAGTGTGTGTGTGTGTGTGTGTGTGTGTGTGTGTGTGTTTGCATGTTAAATGCATTTGTTTTCATGTTTTTAGTCATCATTTTTTAATATCCTGTTTTACTCAGAAATGTCACATTACAGAAGTAAAATGAGTTTGAAATGTATTTTTATTTTGACTGTCAGCATATGTGGAGTATTAAATTACTACATAATTACAGTATCAGATTCAAGTTTCAAATGGTTGTTTTCTCAGAACATTTTCCTCTTACATTGTTGGTTTCCCAAAGTTATTTCTGTTATAAAAAGCAATAGAAAATGATTTAATATCCACCTTTCCTTAGAATTTGAGAATTTGTCAGCAAATTCCTCAAAGATCATGATATCATTTTTAAACCAAACTTTGTTTAGAGAACAACTTCTTGCATGTTTGAATAATGTTTGAATAATCTTATAACAAAGCAATAACATTAGTACAACTTCTAAAAAAACGAAACATTTCGAACATTTAGAACTTTTAAAATAATTTTTTTTTAAAGGTTTTTGTTACTGTTACTAAACGTTAGGGAAATGTTTTTACAACCTAAAATTGTTAGCTGGGGAGGAGGTCAAGCACAGAAGGTCGAACAAAAAACATTATTAGCATCCAAAAAAATAATATTTTAGTATCTCAAATTCATTCTAGATTTTCAAAACTTTGTTACACCAAGTTGATTGTAAAACTTTACTGACTAGTTTCATATCCAGGAGAATTCCTTCACTAACAAACTTCCAGTTTTTCTCCTCAGTTCCTGGAGAAACATCATCACCCTTTCACTTTCTCTGGCTGTTCTTTCTCTCTGACCTCTCCAGTGTGTGTTCCGGTGCGTGTTCCGGTGCGTGTTCCGGTGCGTGTTCCGGTGCGTGTTCCGGTGCGTGTTCCGGTGCGTGTTCCGGTGTGTGTTCCGTAGGTCTGTCCTCAATTAATCTAGTCCACATCAGCATTTCTGTGTTCAGGTTCCATTACGACACTAATTTTCTGTTATTAAGAGTGATTAAGTGCGTACACAGGTCACGTTTCAGAGTGTAAACACAGCTCAGAGGCTTCCAGGCTTGAAATTTCTCACACTTAATGTAAGTGTTGGCAAACAGACCTGTCAGCCCCTTTAACAGGCAGTGCTGGAGACTGTCAAACAGTCCCCACACAACATGATACACTCACAGAATCTGGAAGACTATCAGGATTGCTTTAAGGAAATGTCCACTTGGAGACATCTGGCTAAATGTCTGATGTTCAGAAGCTCTGGATGAAAACTTTGATGGCTGGTTTTAGGGTGTAAGAATGTTTCCCTAATGTTTCCATTAAGAAACAAAAACATTAAAAATATAATTTTCAATGTTCTAGGAATGTACAAAACGTTCAGTTTTGCATATGTTCAATATCCAACTTGTTTAAAATTCTGTAACGTTCCCTTAAACAAGAATAATGTTTTTGATGTATATGATATATAAAATTTAAAAAATTAAGAATGTTACTGCAAGAACATTTTTGAACTTTTAGAGAACTTCAAAAGAACTTTTAATTAACATTAGTATCTAGACATTCTGAGAACGTTCAGAGAATGTTCACTGTTAGCTGGGATCTCCCAGAGGGAAACGTTTGGGAATGGCTGCATAAACAAAGCAAAAATTGGCTTTCATCAAAAGTAATCATCAAAAACTGCAGTAAATTGAGCTGGACGGCTGAATGAATAAGTAATTTTTTTCTTCTCTCCACTCTGGAACACTTTATGCATCACTTTGGGTTTGTGGTTGAGAGGAGAAAGAGGAAGGAGAGACTCGTGTAGATGTTTGGAGTGGAGTTACGAGCACATGTTGAGCTCAACTCACTGTCTGATGTTTGTTTGTTGTTCTTCTCCTGGATCTTCACCACCTTGTTTTGAAGCAGCCAGGCAGGAAATGATCTGGTCATGTTGAATCTGATGTGGAAATACTGCATTTCAGTCCGAACTATAAGGTAGGAGATCTTTGAACCAGCAGAAGTTTGAGAAATGTTCATGACTCTCTGGCTGGACCTGTTTTGTGGTTTAGAGGAAGTGCTGAGATGTATGATCCAGTGATCATGTTTTAGAGGAACGCAAAATAATTTCTCTTTTTTAAAGTTTTTTGTTCCATATGTGAGTTTCTCATTGCAACCAAGTTTTATGAAGTCTATAAGGTATAAAGGTATTTCTGTTCAGTAATGTAAAAAAAACTTTCTCAGAAATGGCCATTTTATTTTTAAAATTTGCATGCTATGTTAGTTTATTGTTTAGACGTACTCAGAACTTTAAAGGTCTTTGTCTTTGTTCAAGCACAGCAGAATTGCAAGTGTCAGCCTTCATCAGTGCATTATTTTTGAAAGAAATACTGTAGTCAATAACTACAACTAAAATGAGTGACTACAGACTCTGAGTCAAGCCACATTCACCAAAGTAGCCAATGAATTTTCCTGAGCTCTGTAATTTGCAATGACAGATTTTTTATTTTTGGTGAAATATTCCTTAAAGGTAGGGTAGACAATTTCAGAGAGGCTAGCAATAGCAAGCTAGTTTTGAAAGCATAAGATTTACCTCAGTGGGACTTTAATGCTAGAAGTTACTCGTGGTTTTTGTCCTCATTAATTTTCCGTCTTGTGTTTTAGGGGCCTTTTAATTCAAGTGTTCACTAAACAGTGTTCCTGTTGTGTTTGGATCACACAGATGAGTTCTCAAGTTTTTCATAGTTTTACTTCTAGTTGTTTAGCTCTGCCATTCTGCTGTCACCTTTATTATGAGCTCATTCTCTGTATCCTGTTGATCATATTTTTATATCTTTGGAAAAATGTCTACCTGGGAATCAGGAATCTGACTTCAGAGAAATTTTGAATTATTTCGTGAACAGAATTTGTCATTATTAAAAAGCCCTGTGGTTATAAAGGAAATTGCTTTTGGAAGCACTTGCAACTTAAAATTGTGGCTTTAAAAAAGATCAGGCCTGAAACTGTAGATGCCAGGCAATCTGATCCCGTTTAAACTAGCACACGGAGGAAACACCAGGATATTATTTATTTACTTTGTGCGGTTTGCCGTTGCGTCTGAAGCTGACTGCTTTCTCGTGTCCCGCTCGCTGTCTCTCACACGCTGTGCTAGCGTTGAGGAAGTTGTTTGTGTCGTGCTCTTGTTGGAAAATTTAATGAATCTTCAAGATATGCAGTTTCCTCGGGCCAGCCTGACTGGCTGTCTGCTTCCGTGAGGTCATCTTTAGTGCGTCATCAGACCTGTGCAGATGTTTTCCGAGCTTTCGGAGGGGCCTCCAGAGGCCGACCTGTCTGCTGGAGTTTGCTGTGTTTTCTGAAGGAATCTCAGAGGCTTCTCTGGTCTCCAGGCTGTGTTGGGCTCAAGAAATCCTACACAGTAGTTGCTCACGGGTGAGATAGTGCTGCTTTTAGATCTTTAAGTTTTCATATGTTGGGAGGAGAAGCTGATCTGAAGTGGACTTCAGTGAGAATCAGGTGGCTGGTGAAGTGGATACAGTCCTCAGATCAGTGAGTTGAGTGAGTGAGCAGTTGTGTGTGATTCACAGACTCTTTGCTCTGCTGTGTGGGAAATCCTCTGATATTTATATAGCAGGACAGTCATCTGCTCTGAGTCATATCAATGTCTGTTTGTTTGACTCTGCAGGAAATAATAGCAAGTAAATAAAATAATTATGCTTTCTTTAGATACAATTTAATTAAATGATTTTTCATAAAACTATTTTATCTATGTCTCTCTCTCTCTCTCTCTCTCTCTCTCTTTCTCTCTCTCTCTCTCTCTATCTATCTATCTACTCTGTCTCTTTCTTCATTGTCTCTTTCTGTCTGTCTATCTCTTCATTATTATACTTCTCTCTCTCTTTTTCACTCTGTCTGTCTGTCTGTATTCATGAATATTTGTGTGTGATGTTTTGAGGTGTTTCTTCTCAGATTCTGTGTAACTGATGGTCCATATTTCATTATGATAAACTCCAGTATTAGATCTTAATAGTGTTTTCCTCACGGGGACGAGTGAATGAAGTGTGTGACGCAGTTTTCTCATTAGCGTCTGTTATTAATTCAGTGTGAGGGTTGTGCTTTACACTGATTAATGAGGTTTATTCAGTTCAGTCCTATAACACAGTTTGATGCATTGTTGCTTTAATTTGTGGTGCAACAGAGAATTAGAGGCATTTGATGTATTTAAAGTAAAGTATTATAGTTTAGGTCTACAGTAATGCCTTTAATATCAGCCGTGTACTTCTTGCTGTCCTGGTTATTTAATATTGTTCCGCTCTACTCATTAAAATTACAGCAGCTCTGTTTAAACAATACAGAGAGTCATGCTGCCTTTCCAATGAGTTTGAAATCTAATCCATCTCCTGGCTTATGGTATCGCTGTGACACTTTATACTTTAGCTCGTAAAGTCCTTTCTGTTTGTACTAAATACTTTCAAATGCTTTACAGTTCCTGCTTGAAAAGTCAGTTTTAATAATGTGTTATGTAGCAAAACGTTTTATTAGCGTTAAAAGAAAAGTATTCTTTAAAACCTGAAATATGGATGTCTCAGGTAAGTATATATACTGTATATTAGTTTCTTGTCTTAGCTTAGTCTTGATAAAGTGTCATCGCTTTACAATGCAGTGACCCTTTTTATTATCTGACCTTTAGCCAATCATGTGTCAGCTCTTGCCAGAATGAATTGCTATTGGTCCGCACGTATATCTCACAGCACGTCGCCCTGCATCTAAAATTGATGGTGGTCGTGACCTTGTGGAGATTAGGTCACTTCATCTCCTGTTTAATGTTGCTTGACTCTGTGACCTCAGATTTCACCCCAGCTTGCCTCCAGTCACCATTATAAAA
>JAZGTK010022318.1:0-10308 GCA_036877625.1 Ambastaia sidthimunki | reverse complement strand
TTTTCCTCACAAGATCTGGCAACACTGACCCTCATTTACATAAAACATTAAAATGGTACCACACAAGTCCGAGCAAGCACCTGTGCTAATGCTGAGTCTGGAACATACTATCAACACTGAGGTCATTTTAATAATAGCATCATAATGTGAAGAAAACAGAAAATAATGAAATATGGTAAAGGTAGGGTAGGCAATAAAAGGTTAACAATAGCAAGCAAGCTCTGAAAGCTTAAGATTATATATATCCAATCTTGCCCTGATATATCTTATAGAAAAGCTAATCAATAAGTTCACCTGAACATCTCCCCCTATATCATTCTCACAAATACATCATCATCTTTCCAACTGGATTTTCACACAACAAGACCATAACCGAAAATTTCCATCATGAAGCAATTAATCAGCAATCGCTAAGCATGCTACATTAAAACAGCCAATCCAAGACACCCAGTTTTGTCTTACAACATCAAAAATCCTTTATGAAGTTTTTCCATATGGTGAAGTCTAAAACAGTCGCCCACACAGCAAAAACAGATCAAGTGCATGTATAAACATGTCTGTCAGTGAGTGACAGTCAAACTCTCCGTCAATCTTTCACTGTTCTTCTCACAGGAAGTCAGTCTGATGGCAGATTTAGTACTGCGAGTGGTCCGGGTCTGTGGCCCCTGTCAAACAGGCCCCCCTCTCTCTCTCTTCCTGCCATCAAGGGCTGCATATACTCTCACCTGTCAACCTTTTGTTATTGCCGCACGTGTCAGGCAGGGTGCCGAGCAATGTGAGATGGGAAAAGGGGGAAAATCTACAAGTGAAATGGAGATTTGGGCGCAGCGAGCGGCGTTCCGATTCAACCCCCCTCCCCGGATTCGATTCCCCGTCCTCTACGCTCCACCAAATGTCTATCACTCCACATCAGACGTGCCGCACATTAAAATCTTCCCGCAATTCATTTTATTTTTTTATTACTGCCAGAAAAGAGGCTCTGCCAGCTGAATTTATGGTGTTTATTCA
Organism: Ambastaia sidthimunki; assembly: GCA_036877625.1. Classification (NCBI taxonomy): domain Eukaryota; kingdom Metazoa; phylum Chordata; class Actinopteri; order Cypriniformes; family Botiidae; genus Ambastaia; species Ambastaia sidthimunki. Next base: position 9,300 of record JAZGTK010022318.1, on the reverse strand, counting down.
AATGTCGGCAAACGCGGACTGAATTATGGCCGCCCATGAAAATATCATTTACTGCTAATCTCCCTCCTTCTCCTGTCATATATATTCAATGTTTAGATGTATGTGTCCCCTCAGCTTCATTTCAGGTGCTACGGCGTCGTGAGCATCCAGAGCGATAAAAAAAATAAAGAACCCAGCTAACAGGGAATGCTCTCAGAACATTGACTAACGTTCTCCAAAAGTTCTATAAAAAAAAAACATTAAGCATTAGCTAAATGTAAACATTAGTAGAACTTGTTTTAATGTTACACCAAAACTAACTTATCAAGTTGTTTGTGGAATGTTACAGAATTAAAAAAATGTTTAAATAACATTCTCATAAACAAACAGTAACATTAAAATGTCTAAAAAACTAGTAAACTTTAAACTTTAATTTTAATGTTTTTGTTGTGTCATGGAAACATTACAAAAATGTTCTTAACAACCTAAAATTGTTAGCTGGGGAGAAACAATTTCTAACTGCACTGAAGGCCACAAAGAGAGGATTATAATGAAGGCACAAACACACTCACCAGGCATCTGCCCTCCATCAGCTTTTCCAGGTAAACTCACTGTAAAATGTGCTTTACGGGAAATCTGACTCACTCTGTAACGCTTGATTGCACAAATTGATTTGGAGCATCAGAAAGAAAAACATCTATGTAATTAAAAATTGATATCAAGACAGTGTTTTGAAGAACTGGATGGTTATGGGACACAGTGTATGCGTATCTTACTCACAGACAGACTAACACTGCTTCATAGCCATTGGCTGATTAAATAAACAGCACAGAATCCCACAGGAAAGAAAAAAAAAAACACAGATGAGATCTCTTTAATGTCTCAGTTATTTCTCCTAGACACCAGTGAGATTGGAAAGCAAATGGAAACGCTTGCTTTTGGATGGAAACTCCTGTCTCAGGTATTTCTCATGAGAGAAAGGCCCAGATATCCCAGAAATGTCTCCATTTTTTTTAGAGACCTCAACAATGTCTCACACTGAGCTCAGATTTGCCAGGTCTGCAATCAAAAGTCAATATTAGATTTCAATATGAACTCAAACTTTACTCGTCAAATTTACCCAAATCCAGATTAGTTTAGCTACAATCTACATTAATTTTACGCCATTAATTTTTAGTGCTGTTTAATGTTTTTAGGGCTTTAATTCTCCTAAACAATTTAAAAATCTGAGACGGAGTTGACACAAAAATGAAACACAACTGAGATCTCCACTGAGTCTCCTGAGCTTTGAAACATACAGTTGAGTTAAATGTGATTTTCACTGTGTGGTCTCACTCTCTGAGTCCCTTATACGAGTAAAAACACAGAAGATAACACAAATCAAACCGTTTGGTATTTAGCAAGTTTAGCATTTTATATCAAAGTGTGATGTGAAGGTTTGAGAGTAACAATAACTGTGTGAATATTTTACACAAACCGTTTTATGCAAATGCTAAACGATGAATAAGTGATCACTACAGATGTTATCTGAAAGTGGCACACTGTTAAATTGCTCCTCAGCTTTTAAGCAAAGCATATGAATAACTACACAATCCTACGCATGTGTAATTCATTCACATTCACCCTTTAAAATGACTGGGTTGCACAATTCACATGCAATTGTTCTGGGATTTCTCCTACTTTAAATACAGAAGTTAAACTGTATTATAGGAGGTCACCAGCCTCATGTAAACTATTCACATGAGGCTTGCTGGAGGGGGGGTGTATTGAATTCTTACGCAGTTTGACACTCGTTCATGGTTGGTTGAGCTTCTGGGCGTGCACTCAGGAACCCTGAGCAGAGCTTTCAGGGGCTTCTGGTGATGGCTGGTGAAACCAGACTCCCGGCTTGTGGGATTGCTCACATATCTCACGCTGACTCACCACACACGAGAGAGTTGAGAAGGGATTCTGTGAAAAGTGAATCTCACAAAGGTTTCACAGAGATTAAACCTTTAAGGACATGGCGGTGTTATATTTCCTACGTTTTCAGTCTATAGTTCGCCTATATATAGAAGAGTATGTATTATATATAGAGTATTCTATCCTATGTATAGAAGAGTTAACATTTAACAAAACGCACCAGAACATGAACTAAAATATTCCAGTTGTTTAAGCCACAATATACTACAAAACAAATGCTTTTTATGGTGTTTTATCCTCACACTTAAAATTTGCCTCCGGTTTCTTAAAGGTAGGATTTGCAATTACAGAGAGGCTAGCAATAGCAAAGCTAGCTATAAACGCGCAAGATCCCGCCCTCTGTTCAGAGCGATCTCCAGAGCCACGCCTCCTCCAACAGAGCACATGAATATGTAAATACATAGTTTGACAGGCAAATAGGACGTCATACCGAATGCAATGATTGGACGAACATTTAAGAATACGTTAAATGTATAAATATATTTATACTACTTTACTTAGTGATTACTATCAGGATGTGAAGAGAATTTCAACCAGCGTAAAACGTTTCTGAGGAGAAAAAGAAAAATCACCTTCCCTGCCTTTAAATACCATTTGCAAGTAGATTTCATTTCTCCCGCTGTTTTTTAAATGAAGGCAGCCGTCATCTGCAGACATTCTCACACTCTGGATTCATTACGGGGGCCTTTTAACATTCACGTGGTCTTAGATTTCATTGTGTAGCTTTTTCCTGCTTCACACAGTTTACTGCAGGCCTGCCGCGCACCCCTACAGGAGCACAAGACCGAAGCGTTTTGGAATCGGTGGTGTAGTTGTGCGTCAACAAAACTGGAATAGAAAAGTTTCGGAGCATAATTACCGATCTGACTGACTAATTTTGATGCTTTTATAGATTTTGAAATGTACCAAAAAATGAAAAGGTGTGATTTGAGAAATCATTCAGATTTTCAATCACATTTAATCTTTCTTAATGTATATTGGACAAACCCAAAAAGAACTGTAAAGACTGGATGATATAGTACACAACTTCAGCCCAAACCTGTTGTGTTGACATTTTAAAAGATGTGTAGCATAATCCAGCCTCAAAACGCTTTGGATGAAAATGTATGACAAGTAAATAAATTCAGAAAAAAAAAAAATCAACATAGACGGTCAACAAAGACGGACAAAGATCATTATGATCCTTTGCATGCATGCATATATATATATATATATATACAGTATATATATATATATATATATGGATGTACAAAGGGGAATAGTTACAAAGAAACATAATAACCTAGGAAGAATGTAATCAACGGTTCCTCAGAGCACAGCTGAAATTATGCCACATGGGGAAGTGGGACTTTGTGATGATTATAACACCCCCCATCTCTCTCTCTCTCCTCATTCTTTACCTGAGGACAATTAAGCCGGAGCAGTTCAACATATGCCACATGGGCGAACAGCTGGGCAACAGAAACCACGCAGCTTCTCACTTACAACAGGAAATGAGAGTGACATTGCACAAAGAAGGAACAGGTCAGGAACAAAGTGACATAAATTACAACAGGAAACATCTAAAACAAAGATGCCTGTCTGTCAGATTCTCTTGACACAAGCTGAGCTCTCTGAAAACATCATCAGTGCTGACAGGAATCCCTAAATCAATTCTGCCGAGCTTATTATTAAGAGAACAAACGATTTATCTGCATCCGTGCTAATTTATCACCTCTGCCTGACAATACCATTCCCAGAATTCAGCATCGAATAACGCATTTCTGTTGACAGACATCAGAGGTACATCGTTTAAAGAACAGTTTTATACTAGACCTCTAATCTGTCGCAGCATTTCCGGATTAAATACGAACACATAAAACTCATTTTGACCTTCACAAATCAACAGTTTGTGGAAATGTTTGTTGATTTTACAGTGATCTATATGAAGTAATAGAGTAAGTACAGGTAGAACAACCATTATCAAATCAAGCTGTTTGTGTAATTCTCCTGAAGGGATAATGCAGGAGGGGAAATAAACACGCTTGAAACAAGGTCATCTGGAGCAACTACAGCTGTATCTCTTTAACTGATGCTACTTATCGTACTTAAACCTTTCCTGTTCTCGGTACATATTTGACACTCAAGCCACTCTTTAACATGCATGTATTTTAGCATTTAAAACAGCAATCTATCTAAAAGAATTAGTTCACCCAAAATGAAAATTCAGACAAGTTCAGATCAGTTACTGACCCTCACGTTGTTTCAAAGTCATCTGACAGACCGACATTAGCTGGATACAAAAGGAAAAAATTTAATGAACATCCAGCTCTTACTTTGACATTAAAGGCACCCAAAAATAGTAATACAATTTTCATTTTTGTGTGAAATGCCACTTGCTTAAAAATGTTAGTATCTAAAGCCATAACATTTATTTATAGTTGTGTGACGTAACTGTCTGAAAATTTGGAGCCTAATTTGAAGCACAGTTTCTGAGGTCCGTTTCTGATCTCAGTTTGAGATCTAAAGAGCTTTCTACATGTCTTGCTGTAGAAAGGCACTTCTCTTTAAAAGCATATATTCTGAAGATCTCTCGCAGATGGTTGCATTTCTCCCTCCAGTCTGAGGGAATCCAGGCTAAACTATGCAATGGAAACACAGAACAAGTGAAAATTGCAACATCCTTTTTTAGAGTTTGCCTTTCTACCGTGTTACGGTTTTACATCTCAGTGGATACTTTCATCATGACTAAAATATCCCATCATGCATCAGGCTCTCAGGGCCTCAGGCGCAAGGCAGATGAGTGTAAAGAACAAAAGGCTGAGGTTCTAAGACTAAGACTCCGGGCAATGCAGAACCGCTTTAGCATCCAACACGCAGAACACATGTTGTGGAACCAAAATCCAAAACTACTGCTTCGTCTCAAAGCAACAAAAACAAATACAGGTCGCAGACGAGACAGAAAGACAAGCACATATACAGACACAGAGTGAGAGACACGTTTCAGAGGTGACACATGAGTATGAGAGAACTGAAACAGGAAGTCAAAAGACAGTGACACAAATAGACATCGAGCGCTGTCTCACCTGTCGTCACGTGTGTGGGGGAGCTGAGTCAGCCAGCGGGAATCTTACACCGGGCAACCGACAACAGCAGTCAACACATACAGACCCGGCGCTTTTCACAGCATGTTTAAAAAGAGCAGCGCAGCACGGTCAAAAACCTTTGACAGTTAAAATCGACTCTTTCTGCAAGTTCTCATCACAGTCGCTGGTGAGATCGACCTACGTTAACAGTTCAGGTTTTCACTTACGCCAACATCCTGACTAACTTTACTGTAATTAATTTACTTCTATTTGCACCACATGGCGCGTTACTGCAGTCTGCCTCTGTTAGGTTTTGTGGGAGGGGAAGGGGGAGTGTTTGATAAGTTTAGAGAAACTGAGAGGTGTTTTGTGCGCCTTGGGGGTCTTGCAGCCTGCAGCTCACAGAAATAGTTTTTGTTAGTGTTTATTTTAAGAATTCAGACAGTCTGGAATTTTAGAGAAGAGGAAATAAGTACCAGACAAATTTTAACTTTCAGAGGTGTAATACACATAGATTTTGAAAATGCGTGCACAATTCTATAAAAATAATTCTACATTATATTTTTTCTCTCACACACTCCGTGTGGAGCATCAGTAAGGAAAGGGGGAGAATCTGGACTCGTTCAACACGTGCTGTGTTTTTCTGATAGCACACTGCAGGAAACGAGGTATTAAATGAATATTTCAATTAGAAGCAGCAACATTTCATCATAATCTAATCTTCAGATAATCACCTGGAGAGATCAGAAATGATCAGCAACCACTAAAACAGCCACAAAACAACATATAGCATCTAAAAAAATGCATCTAAAAAACAGAAGTACAGCAGGGTACAAACAGTTTTCTGTTAATGGTCAGTTTTCATTTGCTGTTAATGACACATGCATTCAACACTGACCCCACAAGTGCAAAATCAAACAATCAATGTTTTCTCAGTATGACTCATTCTGAAAGAACATCTTAATGGAAATAAGGAAACGAGACCTTTTGTACCTTAAGCCAACATGATCAATGCTTATTAACCTAGAAATAGTGAAGAACCTTATTATTATTATTATTATTATTAAACCATTAGATCATTAAATCCCAGTTAAATCCCAGACAGCTATTAATGCACTTCTGTACATTATAAATCCAACAGCCCCAAATATCCTAAGTGTACTCGAGGATCAATTTATGGATTTAAAATGTCCCCAAAGCATTTCTCCGATCATGGCTTTACTAAAGTAACCTGTGACGGTTTTTAAAAGTTCTTTTAGGAACTTTACAGGTTCCATTAAGCTCTTAGATCGTAACTACCTCAGAGAACTGCACTTTTAAAAAAAGTTTGTTTACGGCTAAGAATTCACCATAATGGCCATATTTCACAAGTCTATATTTTTATTTTGACAGCATCTTTAAATGATCAAAATAGCATTAAAATAATACCAAGTTTGTTATTGGTTTTATTTCAACAAAACCAAGTTTGTTTCTCAGGCATCATGCCGGCCTCCCTGCGCACAGTGAAAACTCTTTCCTCCTAAATGTTGCTCCTAACAACCATACATTAAACGTCAAACTGGCTATAATCGCGTCACGTGTCATTTCCACATTTTGCGTGGATGGAAAATTGCTTTTCCCTGGGAAGTCGTGGCACGGTGTCTGGTTAGGTGGAAGCGTAAACAAAGCAAATGAAAAAGTTGTGGCTTTTTTAACCTTCGTTCCAACACACGCACAGTGAAATGGGTTCTGGGTGAGAGAACGTCTCTCCTCTTTTGCAGAGTAAGGAAGAAATCAGAAAATACAGCCAATGACTGTGATAGTGGCATAATGGTCCATTAAGGTTTAGAATTACACTGCATTAACAGAAACCGCACCAGCGCTCAGCATCATGGAGTCAATTCATTAGGAGCCGAGATAGAAAAACACTTGCCATTAACAGCAATCTAATGATTCTCAATTAATAAAACACAGACCCTTTGTGCTATGGAAGATGAGATAAAGGCAATTTATCTTCTGGGTATTAATGAGATTACCTTTGCCTCGCGATGCAATGCACGCAAAGGTGTTACGAGATATCGCTTAAGTATGACATCACAGCGAGGTCATGTGATGCATATCAGTGCTGCACCTTTAAGGCTGCAATCCATAACTTAACTTCATAAGTTAAACAATGAACAAAAATCAGTTATTGAGCAAGTACATAACAGATCAGTGTTTAAAACATCTTCTTACCCTGATTCACAATGCTAAGTTTATAATAATGAATATAGTTTAAAATGAAAAAAGTATGTAAAGTAACCTGCAATTTTGATTTAAAGCAGAGATGGCGATAGAGAGGCAAAAGTTATGGATTGTAGCTTAAAGTAATTCTGCTAGCTGCTTTGCATCCTTCATGAGTTTGACTGTGGTCACCATGGTGGATATATTCCTGGTTACTATGCTAACAGCACGATACATATTGCACATTCCATGCTAATGCGTATTACATCCCATGTATTACAGCAATAAAGTAATTACCCAAGTGGTGCTCGCTAAAGCAGAACATTCTAATCCTACACATTACGTTTCAGCACGTAACCCGTCCCGCATCGTTTGTTCAGTGGACAGGAATGATACCTTAAATCTTGTGGCTTGTTAAAAAGTGTCCTATTACATTTCATCTAAATTTACAGTTTTGGCCTGGAAGAAAAAAATGTCATGATGTTACATTACATTGAAAGACAGACCAGAGCCCATCAAGAGACCAAAATTCAGTAACAGACCAGGGTTAGGATCTTATAGAACCTGCAACCTATAGAAACTGCATAGCAACACCTTGACAACCACACATAATACCCCGGCATCGTAGCAGCCAGTTTTGTATAAGCATTCCTTAAAAAATGTATAAATCTACTTAAAAGTCTGTTGATGTCGTACATCTATTAATTAAGAAAAATGCAGTTTCAACCTCAAAAGGATAAAAACCTTTTAAAGTACCATTTTATATTTACAGGAACTCTTTAAGACTTTCGATAAATCAAAGTAGACACATCTCATGCATGGCGTGAAGACTATTTTCAGAAGAAGGCGTTAATGAGAGCATGAATCCATTACGGCTAATCTTCCCTGTTTGTTTTATAATAGAACTGAGTGATGGTATATGCTGACATGCGTCTGCTCTCTCTCTATGAGTGTATGAGATTGTTAACAGGTAAATTATGATGAATGTGAAGCAGGAATAATATAAATGACTTCACCGAACGTATCGTGAAGTAGCGGCAGAGTCATCCCGCATCGGCGATCAATTACTATTGACTGATCCTGCAGACGCTTAACAAAGACGAGAGTCTGCGGGAAAAACTGAGAAAACCATAGAAACGAAGAAATTAACTCAAATGTCAATCTCATCCAGCACACAGAGCTGAGATTGGGCTATAAATCATAACGGTTTTGGGATTTGATGGTGCCACCAAATGTTACGCCATTTGCATATGATCGGTATTACAGAAAAGTAGAGTTTCTTATAAACAAGACTTTTATCTCACCTTTATTTAGCACGCACAGTAAATTTACCTGAATATTACGAGAAACATACATAAATTAGCTTAAAACGTGCACATTTTGCTATGCGTGACAGGCCTCTAAAACTTTTTTCCTTAAATGTATAAGCTAAGTGACATGGCAAACATCAAAGCTTTTAAAACGTAGTCTAAGTGCTGTCCATACTGCCGGCTCTAAAACCTCAATATAGAAGCTTATTATGCCTGGTGTCACAGAACGAATCTGGGTGCCACTGTAAATAGGTCTGTCCCGAAAATATCACCTCAAAATGCCGTTTGCAACCCATTTTTCACGTAATGCTTTTCTGAGTGATTCATAATATTCAAGAAGAAAAGAAAGAGAGGGACTCACGGGGAGAGCGGATGTCAATCTTATCCTTCAGGATTTGATTGTGTGATGATTAAAAACTGGATACGACAGGTGATTGAAAGAAATTGACTGAAAAAAAGGGACTGGTGATGTCAGCTAAAAAAAATAGTTTCAAAAGCTAGGTATTACATTCTGATGAAAGATTACAAGGACATGTTACTCTTGGGAGTAACGTACTATTAAATCATATGCAACAAGACCAAAAACATGTATTTAAAAATGCCCCATAATCTCAGAAAAAGCATGTACGAGTTTAATAAGCTGTCTGATCATCATTTCATACACCACTGAGGTTAGTACAAGCCTCATGCAATGACAGGTATTTCTGATGCAAGTCCTTTACCTCAAATGGTTCAAATGTGATGTAGTTATCACCACTTTAGTCATCTTTATATTCATAAAT
>JAZGTK010022317.1:0-10308 GCA_036877625.1 Ambastaia sidthimunki | reverse complement strand
CAAATCATTGCATTTTACATATAGACTTCCTCTGTCACTTCAGGAGGGCGGTAGTCATTTGTAGAAATATTCATTCGTTTAACTGATGAGTTTGGTTCCTGTTAAATGTTCAGACACCTTCATTTAATTCACGAAATATTTATGCATGTACTGAACATTTGAACGTTTTGTGAGAGTTCTGAGCTCAACATGCTCTCTGTTCACCGCTAGAGGGCAGCAGGGTTTAGTTTTAAATCAATGTACTGCTGTTAAATTAGTATTACTAATGTTTGAGCATGAATAGTTATGCAGCTGACTGATTCTTTCCGAAAAAGAAAGTCTTACTTTAAAAGACTAATTCATCCCATAAATATCGGTGAAGGTTTTGGGGAAAATAAACAGTGGTTATGTACCAGTTTAAACCAATTAACATTATGTAGCCTATTATTGAAAAAACTTAGGAACTTGAAAAACATACAACACTGTGTTTTGTACACATGAAGACTTTTATAGAGAATGTATTTTAAACCTGGTTTGTTTCATAGTATCTTAATTCAACCAAAAGTCCATCGCCACATGTGTGAGTTTTGCTTGTGTGTGAGCGTGTGTCGTGCTGTTTGACGGAAACAGTGAATGAAGTGGCCAGCAGCAGGGTCTGAATTTGTTCCCTGCTCCCACAGCTCTGTGACCTGAGTCTGGCCTGCGTCGGTCCTCCGTTACAACTCTCTTTCATCCCTCTTATTCTCTCTGGTGTCATGAAGATGGATCAAATGAAAACACAAAAACACCCACTTTGCCCCCAACCTGCCCTGGCCGACTGACGGCAACAGGTTCGAGCCGGGAGCAGTGACTACCTCAAGACCCAAAATGTGTGTGGACTCGCACACACACAGAGAAGAAAAACTCACACACAGATGGCCCCAACTAAACGCAAATGCCGTCTAACCCCAGCCCCCTGTGGTCATGCTACGGCCCAGATTGCCAGTAAAAAGCTGGATGCTTCATGGCTCAGCTATGTGCTGGTTAAAATGGAAAGGATTTCAGCCTTACCTCAGAGCCCTGAACCATTACACTGTTGTGAAGCTATAGGCTGTTCTGCTCACAAAGGTCAGGATTAGACAAAAGACAAAGCAAAACAACAATAAAAACAACCGCAGACCACAGTTCTTATAAATGCAACTGAACGTATGCTTTCCATCATTTGTAATGCAGCCGCGGACAGACACTGAGAGAGATTCCAACCTCAACCACAGTCAAATGTCAAATGAAATCTGTTCAAAATGAGATCCTGTGCTACACTGAACGCCAGAACAAACACATGGCCAGAATACAGGAGAAATGACATCATGTTTGGAGCAAACGCCGGCTGCATTATTAAAAACATTAATGAATATGGATGGCAAAGATGTCTTCATCAGTGTTTATCAATATGAAACCAAGCACACCACTGTTAAAAATAAGTATTTCTGACATGTGTTTTTGTTTGTTTTTACCATTTAAAAGTGTCTTCTTTTTTTCAGTATTTTACATTTAAAAACAAGACAGCATTTAATTTATTGCAGGATCAATACAGGACTATGCATTTATTCCCACATATAAAGTTTTCACATTACTTTCAGGATTTCCAAAGCTGATTTTATTACCTGATTGTCTTGCAGGCTTTATTTTATTTAGAATATTTAAATAACATGTTCTATATAGCTTATGAGTTATTCAGACAATTGGGATGCTAATTAACTGGTATTTAAATTGTTAAATTGTGTTGGTTTGTTTGTGGTAGCTTGTACGCAATAGTTGTGTATGAAAACACTGGTTAAATTCCAGCTTTTTCACACCAGAAGTGTGAAATAAACCGTGCGTGTCCACACCCACTGCACACATCCATAACACAGACTGTGAAATAATGTTTTAGAGACAGATTTGAAACGGGTCCATATTTTTTGGGGGGAGGGACGAGGTTGGTGGAGGTGTTTAAGTTAAACTCTCACCAAAAGGGTAAATTTTATTGTAAATAGAGAGAGTGAAAATTGGGTTCTGGGGTAAAAAATGAAATCTAAAGGATCCGGTGAACTTTCCTGTGTGGGTGTTCATTTTATATTTTACACACAATGTTCCCTTAAAAGCCAGCACCTGGAAATCCCATTAGATGTGCGTATAAAACCCCTCATGATTAATAGTATATGAGGCAGGGCTGGGTGGGAGGGGGGGGGTCCGACATGTGGAACACAGGACTCCGCCCCTGCAAGCTCACGTTACACTCCATAAACATGCTTCTCTTTCCCACCTTAACTTTAAAAAGGAGGAGGGATCACTTGTCAGGATTGTCTTAAACTGTGAAAAGCAGCGTGTAGGGCTGAGAGTGAATGTAGTGTCTTACAGTTGAATGAGAGACAGAGAGTGTGTGTTGATGTGCTACCACAGAGCTGTATCCCACCACACACTTTCAGAGTGAAGACAAGCCAGAGCAAGGCCACTGTTGAAAGGGGTCTACTGTCACACTTCCATACTGAGGTAAACCTGATTGTATCGAGTGTGAGCTGCAAAAGTGGACTTTTGAGACACTGATGTGCATGTGAGACTACATGCTGAAGTGGATATTTCCCACGCTGACTTGCTCCAGACCCAAACAGCTGCACCTCTGAGGAAACCGTGCCTTCATTCTGTGTGTGAGAGTGTGTGACCTCGACTGTGTGCTCTTCAGCATGGATCAGCCAGCCAGCAGTTGCATGCGGAGCCCTCATACAGGCGGTGCTCTCTGGGGTTGTGTCAGGAGCCCTCACACGGGGGGTTCCGGAACCGGGCTGCAGCCGTACCAACAGGCCCCTTTCTCCCTCCACCAGAAGCATGATTTCCTGGCCTACACTGACTTCTCCAGCTCCTGCCTGGTTCCGGCGCCGCACGCTTACCCACGCGAGGAGAGACTGTATCCGGAGACGCACGCCGGGTACCAGCGGGCGGAGTGGCAGTTCCCTCCCTGTGAACCACGAGGCAGAGGACAGGAACCGTGCCAGGGGGCGGCAGAAGCAGTGGCAGCCGGCGGAGGGGCAGAAATGGACAATGCAGGTGGAGATAGGCTGCCTGGAGCAGTCACAGCATGTCTAGAGGGAGAATATTCTCCTCAAAGCATGGCAGCAGTCGACACAGAGAAAAAAAGCTCCAAAAGGAAAAGAGAAATCACAGGTGAGTCATTTTATGATGTTTTAGGCAAGAGTGAATGAGATATCAGATGATGTCCAGTGATTCATACTGACTAACATTAATGTTTTTTTCCTATTCAGGAAATATATATATAGCTTTATATTTCCTTCATTGTGATGATAAGTGACTTTCTTTTAATTATCATTAGTTGTATTCATAATTAGCAATATTTAACTGAGTGATATAATGCAGTGATGCAGTAATTGCGTTTGATTATAGGATGTAGCACTTTTTACTGCAGATCTTCTGCGTAAAAATGCGATCAGTGAACATGCACATGGAGGATGACACATGCGTTCTCATGCATATTATTCTGCAGTTGTTTCCTTCAATTGTTGAAAGATTTTAGGTAAAGTTCATCTTCATCAGTGCTATTGTTTTCAAACCACCTGTTTGGCGGTTTTGACACAAAAACATCTGACACACTTTCTCAACCTAGACCTGATTTATGGTGAAGAATCTAAAGAATCTAAAATTTAAGGGTCAACTAAATTACTTTTGAATATATATTTATACATTACCTTTATATATGTATTTTTATATATGTATATGATATATGTATTTTATATTCACCATATATTTGGATGTTTTATATAGGATATATGTATTATATAGGATATATGTATATATTATGAATCCCTTCAAAAAAGTGCAGAAGCCAAAACCAGCAGCTTCTGTGTCTAATATCAGAGGTGCTATATGTGATGAAATTAAGGATAAATTTAAACTTCATAAGTGTTTACATTACCTTCACACATACCGCTCTTAAGGTTAACTGTTAGTTTGTATCTATTGTCATAAACACCAAAATCTGAAGTTTATTTTTACCCATTATATTACAAACTAAATCAGGTTTCAGTGAGTCCTACAGTCATGGCTATTAATATCCAGAAATGATTACATCTACATAATAATGAATAACAAGATCCTATAATAATGAGCTCTGTGCGTCTTTTAGATTTCACTGTGTTCTGAGAGTAGGAAAATGAAACCTCACTATTTGTGGCACATCTGGTGCAGGCATTAATTTCATCTCTCAGACTTACTGTGGAAACTGAGACAGCTTTGCTTTTCTGGGATCAGGGAAAATTTTAGAAGATAAATATATTTCCCCGATAGTTCTTGAACGGCTTTGTATATACATCAGCCAAATCAGCAAGACAATACTCGTTCTGAAACAATCACGTGTGGTGTTTAAAAATGCTCAGCTTGGATCCATCAGGGCCTTGCAACAATGCAGCCGGGCCTCTTAGTCTTATGTGGGGAATAAATACACCACTTCCCTCTCCGAGTAACCTTAATGTAACCTTCCATCACTTGCGGTCGAAACAAGCCAGACCATGTCTGTAATATAACTTGCCTACGATCCCACTTCTACATTCTTATTCATTGACATTTTCCTGTCGGTAAGCAGTAACAGGATCTCGGCAGAACACACTCTCCATTAGACTGGAGAAAAATTCAACATCATGAAAATATTCATCACTGAGGCTGAAGCACGCATTAATGTGATCAGGGCTTTTGGTAATGAAATGCTGGTGTCAAAGGAAGAAAGATACAGTACAAGGTGTGAATGTTTTGGCGAGCGTATGATAATAAGGTCTGCTAGCGATTATGTTTTCAGCAGGTTTTTACCTGAAATGACAAGCAGACATTCTATGATTGCACAAAATTGTGAACAGATGTGATATTTGCTCCCAAAATGAATTCGACATCACGGATAATGTGCTCATCATTTTTTATTCTTACATCACACGTCTGTATGAACGTGTGATGTACTTCACTAAACCGAAGTGAAGTGTGGCAAAAATGCAGACTGTATGATACGAATTAGAACAATGTTAACCAAACTGATCATTCTTTGTTTTTAATCCAGTTACAATTTTGGAGAAAAATGTAGTTTTTAATGACTGTCATTTAAATCAGTAGTATTTGTGATCTATTGATTTTTCTTCTGCTGTTTTACTTAAATTCCCTTTTTTTTCCTTTTTTAATTTTTAATTATTTATTAAAGATGTAATTTTTTTTTTTTTAGTTTTTTTTTTAAAGATTTAAGCTTCTGTAAGTATTTTCATCAGTCACAGGCGTGAACGCAGACTGTTTCCTTTTGGTTTGTTAGCCAATCATGTAAAATGAAGCTTTATTGTCAACTTAGTCTGACTTCATTTGGACAAATGACTTTAGCGCCTTCTACATAAAATACCAAATGCCCACCAGACACCCCAGTGAGGGCAGAAGTTGCTCCCTACAAGTTTATGGGCTTTTGCTTGGGAAATTTATTGGAGTCTGTATTTTGAAGGCACACACACACACACACACGCAGAGTGCCAGGTGTTTCTCCCCCAACCTGCCACCACCTTTTCATTTACTACCCTCGGCAGTGCATTTAAATGAACAGGACTTTAATGACCATAATAACGAAACAGAGGCCACAGGTTGCCATATGTGCATTTTTTTAGTCACTAACAAACTGTCTCACTTTGACACTGACATCTGGCAGTGTGGCTGGAGTCTGTTGCGTAGTCTGGCCAGGATCTGGCAAACACTGAGTGTGAATTCTTACATTGACAAATTAAAGTCATTTCAGAGTAACTGAACCTGCTTTTTGGTGCTACCAGTTCTAATATCTGGTTCAAATGTTAACTGAGTTCACATAAGGTTGAATCAACTAATTAAGCTGACACAACTTATAATGTAAATAATTTAAACACCTTTACATTTCACTGAGTTAATATTACAGTTATGTTAACTCACAGTGCATTTTCAATCTGTGCCTTTAACATTTTCAGTCATATTTTATTGCTCTGATATGGATTAAGTTACAGTGTCAGGGAATGTAAAGGGCACAAGAACCACACAAATTTACACTCCCACACACACACACAGACTTCAGCTGGACCCGTCCAAACCTTTGTTCTTTTGTTAGCGGATTTAACAATGTTACGGTGCATTCCTTGCTAACTCGAGTTCTCTGTGGTCAGTTTCTGGTGCCCCCAATGACCCCCCCAAACTTTCAGCATGTTTTAACTGGGGCTCAGACACCCTGTGATCTGCCCTGAGCCCTGTGCAAATGTGTGGCCCGCATGGCCCACAAAACTGCTTGTAACCATGTTACATTGTGAAGAGATTTTAAACCTAACAGGCATGAAAACACACGCAGTTCCTGAGGGAGTCGTCGCAATTCAATTCAGTGTCATGAGAATTTTAATTAATTAAAATAAACTAAGATTAATAAAGCACGTTAAACAACACTTAAAATTCTTGTGTTAAAATACACAAGTAAACAAAACTAATCTGACCCTTAAAAATCATTGATATACTCTAATGTAGTCAAACTGATTTAGTTTTATAAGTTGAAAACATTGTATTTAATGTGATTGATTAATGTAGATGTCATCACGTTAATCACATTTAAACAATAACATTGAATCTCGTTCCTTTTTGTGTCTTTCAGAGGTTCAGGATTCAAGCTTCAAGCCCGATTCAAACTGCAAGGCGAGAAAAGAACGAACGGCTTTCACCAAAGAGCAGCTCCGGGAGCTGGAGGCCGAATTCACACACCATAACTACTTGACCCGACTGCGGCGCTACGAGATCGCGGTCAACCTTGACCTCACCGAGAGACAGGTATAACATATCAACCCAGCCTAGTGGAATGGACTGGAGATAGCAGTTAATTCCCAGCTGACAGGGAACGTTCTCAGAATGTTGGCTAATGTTCTTTCCAAATTCTTTCAACGTTATTGAAAACATTCTTGCAGTAACGTTAATAGAATTTTCTTAACATATATATCATATCAAAATGTTATTCTTAAGTAGGTAGTGAAACGTTGTAAAAATGTTACAGAATAAAATTAAAAGTCACTGTTAAAACAACAGTGATATTAAAACAACGTCCAAAAAAATTGACTTTTTAAACAGTTCCTAAAACATTCAAAATAACATTTTTTAAATATTTTTGTTACTTAATGGAAACGTTAGGAAAATGTTCTTACAGCCTAAAATTGTTAGCTGGATTATAAGGGAATAAACAGTCAAACACTTTAAATGAGTGTGTGTGAATTATGATTGACATTACGAAGGCAGAGCTGTTGTCTCATCAATCCCTGATTTTGCTTTTAGAAATTTCAAATTTGACTGTTTTTTGGTTAAGCACAGACCACACTTTGGTCTTTGGTTCTTGATGGTTTTCCCAGGCCTGGGGTCCAAAACACATGCCAGATCCCAGCACAACTCTGGGCTTCTCCTGAATCCCTTTGCAACTCTTTCTCTACATTTTCCGATGCACCCTACATATTTTGGCCGTACGCCACCCTTCGCTTTCAAAATGAGTGGCAGACAGATTCAGTGGAGAAGGAGCATGTAAAAATAGTGTGGGAACAGATGGTCCATGTTCGTGCGTTTCCGTGGGGAACACAGAGCGGGATGCACAAGGGTCACAGACTTGCGGTCCTCTGAGTTTAGCTGTCAGAAATAATATCACAAATCTTTTGATTTGCTGGCCTCAAAATAATTTTGAATCACTCAGGAGAGTGCGGCATTTATTCCTAAAATTGTTTCCATGCAGTTTAAATGCATCGCTTATCATTTTTATTCACAGGTGAAAGTGTGGTTCCAAAACAGAAGAATGAAGTGGAAGAGAGTAAAAGGTGGACAGCCTGCATCTCCTCACGACCTGGAAGCAGATGAGATGGACTCGGCCGCTTCTCCCAGCTCTGAGTAAAGATCTGATATTTACAGTCATGGCTTCCCACTCAAACAGACCATATGCCCGATGTCCAATTTTTCACTAGTTCCTTCTCATATCCCATTACACTGCTTCATGGACAAAAGCTTTGGTGCTTCCTGTTGCTCTCTATGCTCAGATGACTAATTATCAACAGAGCCTCAGTGGTTTGGAAGCACCATCAAGTTTCAGCCCACACGCTTCACTTTCATTCATGAACAGATCGAGTGAAATCAGAGACCTGTAAAAACCCAATTATTCATGTGTAAAAACAATTTATATTAACTGTTCAAGCGCTGGTTTAATAGCTTTGACCTCCAGCCATGACGGCGTGATGTAAGTTTATTGTTGGACTGCTTTCACACTGCACTGGTGGTGGCTGGTTCTGATCAGAACCACCTGTGAAGCTCCACACACATTCTCAGGTTTGTGCCAAACCACCAGAACCTTCATATCATGTCTTTGTTTTTGCCCTGAACTGTGTTGTCTGATCGCTCTTAAAATATCCCATTCTTTATTGTTGAATAATATTTTTCTTTTTTGTACCTCTCTTTTTACATGAAATTGATAAAACACAGATGTTGCATATAAAAATGAGAAAAAATGAATAAATAATTTGAAAGCCAGTAAGGACAACTGTGATTTTCTTGTTCCTCATATCTCAGAATTTAAATAGTAATTTTGGCTTGCGTGTTAACCACTTCTGTGCCATATAAAGATATCAGACTTGTTTTGCTTTTAAGCCAAAATGATCAAAAGTGATAATGACTCATCATGCACTACTGACATTCTTGTCCAATCACATGCTGTCTAGAATGAAAACTCCCCCTAATTCTGCCTGCAATTGACTAAGAAGTCGCAAATAAAAAAATGGTTCATGGCTTTGACTAAAATCTGTTAGCTATTCTTTAAAAAAGCACAACTCTTTCATTTGTTCCAATAGAAAATTCTTTCTGGCAATGAAACCCATTTAAGATCCAGAATTATTTGTGTCATCAGTTCTGTTAAACAATGATAATCTTTTAGAGTGCTCAACACTAAAACCCCAAACCTCCACTTTTGGCCCCAAAGTTTTGACGGAAACATCTGGACGGGCACAAAAATCGATTTCAACCTGTCTAGAAGTCAGACGGGCCTACGCAGGCCCACCCGTCGCACCAGAAGTCTCCAGAGTGACCTCTGGCGTAGTGCTGTGGAGAGAGCATAATAATAGGTGGGTAGGAGTGTAGAGATGACTTCTCAAGTACAGGATGTTGTTGTAGCAGGTAGCCAGTCATCCAATTTCCTGCTTCCCAAAGAAAACAGTGGTAAAGCATCCAGGGTCCAGGCACTCACAATGGTGGGCCTATACTTGGGTTGGCCGGCCAAACAAAGACTGGAGAGGTGAATGGCCTATGAGGTGGACCGGCACCATCCACACCCAGAATGGGGGTTAAGTCTCGCAGTACAGCTGACCCTGTGCAGTCACAGCTGCTTTGAGCCAATCCTTCATTATGCACAAAGCTTTCCACCATTATATGCACTATTATTGCCTTAGAGTAATGACTACGAAAATAAACCATGTGTATAAACTTAATTATGATATTAGAGCCCTAATAAAAGGGCACTGCAGTGGTCCATTTACACCTGTGACATTAACTAAAATAAACACAGTAGGGGATTTATTCTTAAAGACACCAGCACATGCACATGCACGCTATTTAAACAGAGCCCGACTGATTTGTTTAATTTTGCCTCAAAAAAATAGCATGTTAAGTAACGTGATCCACAGAGCTCGTGTTCGTTTGCCCGATGACCTCATTTAGGCTGGGATCAGTTTCTCCAGGGCTAAAACAGAGAGAGGAAATGAGAGAGAGAGACAGAGAGAGAGAGGGAGAGAGAGAGATACCCAGATAGTAACGAAGCCTCACCTACTGAACAGATGAAAAGTCACATCTCAGACTGGCAGCAAGCTAAAGAAATCATTACAGACGGAAGACAAAATGGGTCCAGTTTCATTATTCTGTCTCAGTTTATGATGTTGAATGCAGATGGGAGACATTCTTTAAATATATAATGACTGTAAGCTTGTGATTGTGACTGCAAAGCACAGACACAAATAATTACATTTCACAAAAATTTGATAAAAGGTACAGTATTTTTTTTCCTCATTTAAATGTTATACACAAGGAAATGAATAATAATTGTTTTAAAACTTTTTTTAAAATCATGTACAATCACAAGAGATCAGTGACCTAAAAAGATTCATCATGAAGTCACCTCATGGGGGCCGACATGATCACATGACCAGTTAAATACTATTGGCTACTATTAGCATCTTCAATAAGGGTTTTGTGGGGGTGTGATGGATAGCCGGAGGTGTGCAGGTCAGGTCCACGAGGCGGCTGCAGAATTAAAGCGTGGCT
>JAZGTK010022315.1:0-10309 GCA_036877625.1 Ambastaia sidthimunki | reverse complement strand
CAGTATTAATATTTGAACAGTTTTGGCATCTTCACTTTAAGGTTTGGGTTCCAGACTGTAAATTTATTATCATTTGTGCTGCATGTAAATCTTGTCCTCCTCAGTTTTCACGATCAAGTTTTTAATAGCTCTCAATGACCCATTTCTGGCCCACTTCCATAAATTATATAACACCTCATAACCATTTTGTAATTTATGGCTTAAACGCAGTCAATGCAAAAACTGCTGCGTGTCATTTCCTGCAACAGCTGCACAGGGAATAAATTACAGAAGTGCATCTTTTACGTGACTTTTCTGCCTGTTTTTCACCAGACAAATCAGCATGTTTTAGTTTTATATTGTGTTGGACTTTCTCTGTTATGGCAAACAGTGCAGTGACGTGTGTGCAGTCAGACGCACAGATCTGACACAGCTGTGCAAACAGGAGCTGTGCTGCCCTCACTGAGCAGAAAGTCAAATTTAACACATGCCAGAGTTCAGTGTGAACTTCAGCTGGTTCCAAAACCTGCTGAGCTGCTGTGATGTCTAATGCCAAAATAATACTTTTAAAACAACATTTTAACTGAATTAGAACCTCATAAGTGACAGATTTAAAACACCGTTACAGCCAAATATTTAATTAAAGTTTTACTCTGTGCAAAACAGTCGTTTGTAATTAGTCACTTTTATTGATACATTTCAGTATTTAATTAATTATTTCTATGGATTTTTTAGTACAAAAGTGTCTTTATGTTGATTGAAAGTCTCATCACGTCGTGATATCAGTTACTAAGTTCTGTAAATATATTTCTATAAATATATTTCTTCTGTGGAAAGAGCAGGACTATAAAATGTTCATCCAATCTTTGCATCATTTCATACTTGTGCTCTGAAAGGAGGACGGGATCTTTTGCTTTCAAAGCTAGCTGGCTATTGCTAACCTCTGTAAAATTGTCTACCGCACCGTAGCCTGTGATGCCACCTGAGACAACGGCCTTCTTGATCTACAGCCTCCACTCAGCTGTGCTCCACAAACAAACCCCATCATCAAACTCCACCAAACGCCATCAAGCTGATCTCAGAGCTGTTTATGGATTCATGCACAAAATGAGAACAGCAGATGAAGGAAAATCAAAAGTGACAGACACAAAACGAGTCGCTCGTCACAGCACAGACCATTAGCAGCTCTGTAAGAGGAGAATATAGCCGAAGGAAGGGGCGGGTTCGAAAGGCGAGGTCGAGGGACCGTTGGATGCCTGCTGAAGTTTTGGCTCCGCTCAGACAAATATTCCCTCCAAACCCCCCCCTCGACTCTTTCAATTTTCTTATGGAATATTAATCTTTAATAGGGTAATAATTGTGGTAGCATATTTGATGTCACCCACCATTAGACCAGATTAATTAGGCCATTTAGTTTAGCTTAAGAAAATGTCGCTCATGACAAATGAGGTGGAGTTAAAGCAGAGCTCTGTGAACAGCTGCATTATGTCATTTGTAATGGCTGTTATTGGGCGATTTGCACAGTGACATGATTTTTGGTCCAGATCTATTAAGTTGTTTTAATAATAAATTAAAAAATGCAATCGGGCAATATCTTGTATACACACCTTCTGTTATTAATAATCAGATTTAATTTAGAAAAAAATAAATCAATGACAGGCTGAATAAACTGATTATTATATTAAAATATTAATATTTAGAAAATTGGCTGTTGTATGTTTGTGTTGTAACTATTATGTAGGAAGTAATTTTGTTGTGACAGGAAATCTATAAAGCAGCAGATGATGATTATTATTTTTTTTTTCAAAAAATGTTTCACTTAAAAATGTTTGAAAGCATTTTGAACAATACTGAGCTGTAAAAGTCCAGTTGGGCACTGGTAAAAAAAAATGCAAATAATTTGTTGCCGCATCAGAACAGGTGGGTTAAACAGATGCGCCGGGGCACCTGTGGCCTCAGATGGGATTGTCTAAAGCTGCTGTATTACAGTGATGGTAAACCTCATTCATTCTCTCAGGCAGCCTCAGGCAGTCAGACCTGCTCATGGCCCCAGTGCAGGACTGAATTAGAGGGATTGTCTTTGATTTCCCCTTCATCAGTGCTGTTCATTATTTGACCCATTTAGATGGAGGCCGGTGTCCCGGCTGTCCTTGCTTCAGATGTGTTTGTTATTCAGGCTGGAGATGATGGTGGTTGGACCTGTGTTGAGGGCTCCACAGGTTCTGCTCAGTGCAAACTTCTCACACCTCGTTTAAAAGATCTCAAAAATGTCATAGATATAAATTCTGTGTTCAATCTGACAAATCTGAGCAAAACCTCCTTTTGGGGACGTCCTCGTTTGTAAAACAATATAGTAAAGAAGAATTATTTTTATTGTAAAAATGCAGAAAGTTTTTTGTTAGGGTTAGAGTGTGAGTTAGAATAAGGTATATATTGTTTTTAACTAGCTTTGTATAAAAACTATGGAATGTCCCAATTTAGATAAGTGTGTGTGTGTGTGTGGTCCTCATGTTCTTTATGGTGACCAAATGTCCTCACAAGTATAGTAATACTAGTACATTTTGAGCTTTTGGGGACATTTTTAGGTCCTCATGAGGAAACAAGCTTATAAATCATCCAGAATGAATTTTTTGAAAATCTAATATATGCAGAAAGTTTTCTATAATGGTTAGATTAAGGGGTGGGTTAGGAGATTTCTGCAGTATTAAAAAACATTGTCTATGTAAATGTATAATGTCTGCTTTTTCCATAACCTTCACCACGTGTCTGTTTTTTCAACTAAGCTGTTGCATTTTTCCTCTTCTTTCAGTTAATCTATAAGTTCTTCATCCCTCATGCGACATCGTCCAATAGGACGTCAGCTTACTATAGCCTGAAGTCCCCATTGCTTTCATCTCTGCTCTCTCATGAGCTCTTTTAATGGAATGTTGAATATTTCTGTTGTGTTTTGTTGTATTTTTCTCCTCGGCTAAAGCGGCGTCTGTGTCAAGAGGGACTAAAGAGGCCCGTTCGTGTCAATAACTGTATTTTTCCTCTGAGGCAGCTGAAGATGAGGTCTAATCGAATGGATATTAAAGTCACAATAGACTGCGCCTGCTATTACGAGCTGTCAAGCGCGGCTCCTTCCCTCAGAGATTATTTTCGCCTGCTGAATATTTATACACTTACTGTAGGCTTAGGAGTCAATGGCTTTTGATTCCTCGTCTAACCTCTCGTCTCTTCTTTGCTCTGTATTAATTAATGCAGCTTGGTTTGTATGATACTGTTTTGACTGATTCTTCATTTTGGTGCTTGCTAATGCAGATGCCTGTATTTCTAATGTAACGCTGTGACTTTGAAGTGCAGTTCAGTGAATACTGCAGATTTGAGGGCAGTGTGTTTAATACTCGTGAACTCCATTAATATTATCAAATACAGAAGCTAGAGCTGATCACCATAGACTCATAAAATCAAAACCTAATATTTTTCTTTCTTTAAAGAGTAATATTTTAACATTTGCATTTATGCATTTTGCAGAGGCTTTTATGCAAAGTGGATTTAAGCTGTATATTTGTTCAGTGTGCGGTCTCTGGGAATTGAACCTGTAACCTTAAGCAATGCTCTACCAGTTGAGCTACAGCAACAAACCTCTTGAGATATGAGATGCAAGTGAAAGTTTCATACATATAGCTGTACTTTTTTACCGCTTACACAAATAATCATTTCTTAAAATCCTCTAAAAGTATGTGATGACGTTTGTGTCTACAAAAACGCTGTCCTTCCCGTTTTATTTATTTTAAAGTTTTGGGGTGTTTCTGGGAGGAACCCTCAGGTCAGTGGGCGTGTAAACTCCAGCCAATAACACGCAGGTTCTTCTGTCAGTGTTCCGCCCGAGGGGAGGGGCCAGGGTTTGAATGTTGCATTTACAAACAACTGAAACCTTGCATAGTTCACCTTTAAAGTTGTAAAAGTGGTAATGATGTTTCCTGCTAATAATGATCTTCTCTCTCTCTCTCTGTCTCTCTATGTCTCTCTCTCTCTGTCTGTCTCTCTATGTCTCTCTCTCGTTCTCAGGTGTGGCTGGGGCTCAGCAGGTGCAGGGCCAGCCGGGGTGTTTCTCCACCATGGATGTTGATGAAGAGGAGAACATGAGTGAGTAATACTGTTTCCTGAAACTCAAACCCTCCCTCTCCACACACACACACACCTGTCACACTCCCTGGCTAATGTGGCACTTGGTGAGCACTTCACAGCACCTTCCACCCCTCGGTGCCCCCCCCACTCAAAACAATCCCAGCCAATAGAGACAGTGAGCATCACTTCCTGTTGAATGTTTTAGATGCTAAAAGTCTGAAGTTTTAGATGCTAGAAGTCTGATTTTTAGATGCTAGCAGATCATCTGGATGTGCAGAAGCAGAACTGTGTTTTTCCACTTTGAGTTACATGTAAAATAACCACTTATTACTCTTGTATCAACAAAAACTCTGACCACAAAGTTAACACAATGTGTTTCCTGTACAGTTAATTGTGTACGAACACTGTGTAACTGTCTGAATGTGTTTTTCCACGCCAGTCTTTTACTGAGCCCTAAAAAATATAAAGTCTTCAGTCCATCTCTTCCTGTCTCCAGCAGGAGGTTCTTGGCAGACAATACGCTGCGGTGTGAACCAGACTTTATTCAGAAATCTCAAATCTGGCTACACAAGACCAACCCAGTTCTAACAAAATCTTAATGTAGTGCTTTTGCGGTTGAACGGTATCAATGAAGCCCTACTGGGCTCAAGAATGGAAAGTTAGACGTTATTTCTGTTTCTTCAGTCTCATTTCACTTTATTCAGCAGTGCGGTGAATAAAAAATCTACATGAATAGCAGACTGGCAGGGAGAGT
This sequence comes from Ambastaia sidthimunki, assembly GCA_036877625.1. Classification (NCBI taxonomy): domain Eukaryota; kingdom Metazoa; phylum Chordata; class Actinopteri; order Cypriniformes; family Botiidae; genus Ambastaia; species Ambastaia sidthimunki. Next base: position 5,463 of record JAZGTK010022315.1, on the reverse strand, counting down.
TGTTAACCCAGAGAAAATGTAAGAGTGTATTGTGCTGTCTTCAGTTCTGAGGCCTGTGACAATAGACAGCCAGTCATTCATTACAAATCCAGCGGCAGCAGACACTTTGGTATTTAGTTTTTGTGCTGATAAGGGTATTGTGATATCCAGAAGCTGTCTGCTGATAGAGAAATACACATGGCAGGTTCAGGATTACGTGCAGTAATTCATGCCCGGTCTAGATCCAGCTGCAGATTTTCCACTTGGTTGAATATGAAAGATCAACAAGTTGTTAGTTGTTGAGTCCGCAGATAATAATTGAATGTGTGTATCAGAGTTGAAACTGTATTAGTAGTGAGGTGACGTCAAGGCAGGCTGTGGAGATGAAGGAGTAGCTGCTAAATCACATGATGGTTGCACATCACTGTTGCTTTGCTTGAGTTTGAGATCTTTGAGTTTGATCTTTGAGATCTTGTGTGTGTGTGTGTGTGTGTGTGTGTGTGTGTGTGTGAGAGACATATAAAGGGTGCAGTTGCTGGGTTCCAGAGTTTGTTGTTCTCTCTCTCTCTCTCTCTCTCTCTCTCTCTTTTTCATCTCCGGACTCTTTCTTGTCTTCCTGATTCTCCCCTCGGATCTCAATCACTCAGCTTTCTTTCTCAGATATCTTCCTTTCTCCTCCTCTCGTGTTTTCCCCCCTCCCTCCCTCCTGTTACTCCTGCTGTTACAGAGCTCATACTGTGTTCACGGACGCTTCTCTCTCTGCCTGAGCACTGAAAGCAGTAACCTAGCGAGCTTTTGCTGAAGGATGTTATAAATGGAAATTTAGCCAAAGTTCCAACAGCTTTGTCAACAGGACGTGATGATGTGTGTTTCAAAACAAAACCTTTCTGACCCTAAAGTGTTCATCCCACCAAAACTGTCAAACCCAAACCCAAAGAAAAAAACTTAAAGCCTAAATTGGGGAAATTTGTTTACATTGTGACAGTATTTCTGGGGCTGAAATATGATTTGTTTCATGTGACAGATTTTGTGCATCAAAGTGGTTTTCAAGGAATTTGAATGAACAGGTAATTGAAAATTTAACAGTAAATTTGCATTTTTCTAGTAAATCTCAGCTATAAAATATATTTTATTTATTAAATGCTTTTCTTGAAGTCCAAAATGCTTTTTTGTAAAAATCCGTCATGGGAACCCTGTTAATAAATGTGTTTTGCTCTATAGAAATAAAACTTAATAATAAAAACTAGTTGTTTTGGTAGTGTAACTACTAATTATATGGAGTGACCCTCAAAACGACTGCTGTGAGGTTTTTAAAACCATGGCTTTTCTTCTCCATCAGTGTTTTGTCGTGGCTCACCAGTGTGATGATTAATTTCACTTTAATTGCACGAGCCATTGCCTGTAAAGTGAACACTCACACTACTTCAAATTAATTTGAGGATTATGATCCTTCAATTTTTATACCCCATGGTCTTCCTTAATTATATTAATAGCTTTGTTTTTTTACACTCAGTCGTGTTTAATGAGGTCTCACAAGATTAGTCTGAAAAGTGTCATCGGCACAAATAAGAAACACACATCACTTGTTCGGTTACAAAGAAAGATAAAGGAATCTATAAATTTTACATTTACAAGATCCTGCAACGAAGGCGTTGTAAGTTACTCTTTCTGGGCACCGCAGGTTCATGCAGCACCGACGTCAAGGAAAACCGCAACTTGGACAACGTGTCTTCTAAAGAAGCGGTCGGCCTGGTCGAACAGCTGCCCAATGGAAGCGGAGGAGGGGGTCGCAAGCGCCCCCTGGAGGAGGGAAACAACGGGCACGCGCATTCCAAATTCAGACCCAAGAAACGTAAAAAAACCCCAGGGCCGGTTCTGCCCAAGAACGCCCTGATGCAGCTGAACGAGATCAAACCGGGCCTGCAGTACAAGTTGCTGTCGCAGACGGGTCCCGTCCACGCTCCGGTGTTTGTCATGACTGTTGAGGTTAACGGGCAGTTGTTTGAGGGCTCGGGGCCCACAAAGAAAAAGGCCAAGCTGAACGCTGCAGAGAAGGCCCTGCGTTCTTTCGTTCAGTTCCCTAACGCTTCCGAGGCTCACCTGGCCATGGGCCGTACGTTAACAGTCAACACGGACTTCACCTCTGACCAGGCTGACTTCCCTGACATGCTCTTCAACGGGTTTGAAACGCCCACCCCACCTGAGGAAACGTTTTTCCTGGGCTCCAACGGAAACGGCTCCTTAAACTCGCTGGGAGAATATCCCGTCCCTCAGGCACCGGGCGGCAACAGTCTCGTGCAGGCGCCCCTGCCGCCACCGTCCTCCTTCACCTCCTCGTCCAGCGGCAAGAACCCCGTCATGATCCTCAATGAGCTGCGGCCGGGCCTCAAGTACGAGTTCGTGTCAGAGAGCGGCGAGAGCCACGCTAAGAACTTTGTGATGGCGGTGACGGTGGACTCGCAGACGTTTGAAGGGTCCGGCCGGAATAAGAAACTGGCCAAAGCTCGTGCAGCCCAGGCGGCTCTGTCAGCGCTCTTCAACATGCAGCTGGACCAGACGCCGTCCCGCCAGCCCATCCCAAGAGAGGGTCTGCAGCTGCACCTGCCCCAGGTAAACCATCCTTCCAGAAACCTTAGTACTGAATCCTGTCAAAAATTCTGTCATTGTGTAGTTTGTCTTCAGAAGAGCATCATTTTCCAAATATTTAAAACCAAAAATGGCTGGTAATTGAGGCTGTTTGTTTAACCTCTCTTGCTCAACAGAAGAAAGTTAAACAGGTTTAGGACAACATGAGAGTAACAGGGTAAAAAAGCAGCTACATGTGATGCAAGAATTATTGTGATCTGCTTTGTGTAGTATCCACAAGATTGCTAGATTTTATTCCCAAAGTTACTTTCATAATTAATGCTGATGCACCACTAAAGTTACAGTCAGGAAAGTTTGTTCATTGCCTGCAGATATGCAGACCTCAGGTGAGAAATGTGACCCAAGCAGGTTTCATTACAAAGCGATAAATAGTTAAAGTTCTAGATTTTTCTCCACAGAAAGACGCTGCTTTGTTAATGAACTCATTTGAACTTTTTAAAGGCTACTGCAGCTTAATCCACCCACAAGACTGTGTTGAAAGTCTGATTGTATCTTTAGTTTGTTCATTATCTGATGAATTATAGATGGAATCGACCCGTCACATCTCATAATAATTAATGTTTTTAAGCTCTTTAAGTTTATCAGAGATTTTTGTCAAAGTCCTTATAGAAACAAAACTAATAGAAATTAAGATTCAGTTAAGTTAAAATGAACAGTGTGTGAGTATATATGTGAATATATTTGTGTGTGTGTTTGTTTTTTAATCAAAGGAACCATATTTTCACCAGACAGCTGTAGATTTAAAACTTGAGCTTTAGATCTTCAAAGAACTGAGATTTCACAGTTTCTTATTTTCAAAAGTTTTGCAACCTTTAAAAATTCTCTTTATATTAGATGGCCAGAAGTTATTGAAGTTATATATCGGGAATATTCAGCCGCACCCTAACAGTGAGTGGAAGTCTGACGTTTGTTTAAAATGACGTTTATTTACACATTTACAAAATCCTCTTAATCCAGCTTCTGAGATAAGGCCAGTGCTGGAAACTGCCCAATCTTAATTAACATCTTCCTCTGAACCGTGTCAAAACAAGAGCGTTTCGTCCTGCCCACCACCTGTGTGTGTAGAGCAGACCTGTCGTGGGCATGTTTTGTCACTGATACTGTAGCTCTCGGCTGTCTGTCTGCCTGCCTGACAGATACAGAAAGCTCATTATCTATCAATAATCTGATAGCCACATAGTTAATGTGTAGCCAGTACAGCTTGTGTAGGACACGGGTTGCGTAAGTGTTTGTTTTAACCAGATGGTGACACATTAAATAGACTCTTGTCTCAAGGGGAAAGATTGTTTTGGTCAGACTGTTTTTGCGTTCTAGCTTTTGACTGTTTTTATCTTTTCTGAATGTATCATGTTAGTCTTTTTTGTCCAGCTTTCAAAGTTCACTTGTTTGTGACTCTATCAGTGTCTAGTTGGCCAGTGTGTTTCCTGTCTGTTGTGTTCGAGAGCTAATGGCCAATGAAAGCAAATAAAGATGACGGTGGAAAGTGTGTTTTTTCATGAAAGTAAAGTGCAGCATTATGTCTCAGATAAAATATCTCAAGCACGCTCCGTTTAGAACGTCCATTAGCCGCCTCCGACCGAGTGACTCTGAAGTATTAGGGAAGTAACGTTAGACTAATGTCTCTAATTCGTGCCTGTTCCACCAACGGTTTCTCCCTGGCATAATCATTTTCCAGCGTATTAACAAGGAGCTTAAGGAATGTGGAGGGCAGTGCTGAAAATGTCTGAGGTGCTTGGAGAGTTTTAATGAAATATTGATATTACACTGCAGTGGTGGAGGTGAATCTGAGGTCTACAGTCAGATCTGCTGTACTGTCAGCTGTGGAGAGTCGTAACTTCACATTAAGCTTGAATCTGGTTTTCTGTCTATTCATAATCTGAATGTAAATTGGATTCTCGTATTTGGTGTCACACACATACACATTCTCTCTATATGTTTGTATGTATTTATGCATATATAGACAAGAAGATGTTGAAGTAAATACAGTTTTTACAGGATCTGTCTGTTTGATGCTATCAGAGACGTGCTGTTGAAATATTGATGATGTTCTTGTTTAGTTGAAATCTGACAGCTGTCTCATCTTCACCAGGTTCTTGCAGATGCTGTTTCTCGTCTGGTGGTGGACAAATTCAGCGAGCTGACCGACAACTTCTCCTCTCCACACGCACGGAGGAAAGTTCTGGCTGGAGTTGTCATGACAACAGGTAGACTTCTGCGTGGGAAGAAATTGCTCGTATGAACTGATTCTTTTAAATGAATCAGTGAATCACATATAAAGCCTAAAACATTTTGAATGTAATTGTTTGAATCAGTCTGAGTGGCTCTTAACTTGCTCACTGAACTGCAGTGAATTATTTTTATCTTGTCCGGTTGAAAACGGAAGAGGAATTGTTGGGTAGGAATGTTCTGGTTTGATTTCTTTTGGTTTAAACTCAGGTACTGACGTCAAAGACGCTCAGGTTATCTGCGTCTCCACGGGAACCAAGTGTATAAACGGCGAGTACATGAGCGACCGCGGCCTGGCGCTGAACGACTGTCACGCTGAAATCATCGCCCGCCGCTCGCTCATCAGATATCTGTACATGCAGCTGGAGTACTTCCTGAGGTGAGACGTCATCTTCACCATCATCATCCTCACTGTCTGCAACCTGATCGTTTAGCCCTGCTAGGCAATTTTTAAATCGCTTGTTTACAAACGTTAAAAAAAGTTTTTGTTTTTTTAAATCACTCAAGTATATTTAACCGAATTTTAAACTAACTTAACAACTTATTTGTATAGAACTAGTTCAAATATTCTAACTAGTCTGGGATTCTAAATCTGGGATTCTGAAAATAACA